>JASANA010006227.1:0-22752 GCA_030248095.1 Ptycholaimellus sp. GST1_10
AATCGTCCCCTCGTAATCTAAGGTAAAAGCCTCGCAAAAACGATGCCAAATCCTTGATTTGAACAAATATGCCGTAATCAAATGTTTCCGGGCAACTTACCCATAATAGATGTTTCAATTCATCTGCATAGAAAGTGTCAATTTGAAAACATTTATCCAAGAATGCCAGCGCGTCGGCGTTTGTTTTTAACTTTTTGTTGAAATATGTTTCCTTCACAATAATTGAATGTCTTTTATTCTTGGCAATTTTCAGTGAACTTCGAGCCTGCAAAAGAAATTTCCTGCAAGGTTCATGAGATTCAAGGCGCGAGGGAGCTCAACAACCATCAGCATTCAGGCCTTCTGTTTTGCCTATATGACGCCTACCAACGAGGCCTCTATCCTCACCTCTGAAGGCCACCACTGACTCAGGCTCCTGAAAATGACTGCTTTCACTAGGTCTTTACGGACGGGAATCAGATAGTAAGCAAGCACGCCTACCAACGACGCCTCTATCCTCACCTCTGAAGGCCACCACTGACTCAGGCTCCTGAAAATGACTGCTTTCACTAGGTCTTTACGGACGGGAATCAGCTAGTAAGCAAGCACGCCTACCAACGACGCCTCTATCCTCACCTCTGAAGGCCACCACTGACTCAGGCTCCTGAAAATGACTGCTTTCACTAGGTCTTCATGGACGGGAATCAGCTAGTAAGCAAGCACGCCTACCAATGATGCCTGTCACACAAGCAGGCAGAAGTGTGAGCCAAGTTTCCCTATTGTAGTCTGCCTTCTCTTTAGGAGACGTGTATTTTTTGCCTCCAATGTGCTATCCCACTCCAGATCGAGGATGGGAGGTGAGAGTAGGCAGTCTGTAACATAGCCGCTGGGAAGAATGGTGGGTAGTTTGATGTTGCCGAAGCGAGCGTTGATGGCCTAGTGCGTGAAGCTGAGGATGAAGCATAGCTTGAGCATTGTGTCCGCCATCAGGCCCACCACCTTCTGTTTCTTTTACTACATCTAGCAATTGAACATACACTGGTTGGGCAGAGCGGAAGGGGCCAGCTAAATAGGAAAAGATAAGGCCCAGATGGCCAAAGTTCATGAATGACGCTGAAGCAGCGCAGACTCCCCGCGTTCCGACTAGATCACTGGATCGAAGGAAGTCAAAGCTACTAGAAGCATAGAACAAGGAGGGTACATCTAAAGGGGGGAAGAATCAAAGGGGTTGGGTCCCGCTGGTTCAGCAAAGGCCTACGAGGCGCAGCTCTTCCTCTTCTGCCAGCTGGATCTGCTCGGGGTCGTAGAAGGTCAGCACCGACTCGGACTGGCATAGTGGAGCAGAGAAGGATGGGCCACTGTAGGAAGAAGAGGCGCTGAGCAGAGTTGGAATGCGGTGGGAGTAGGCCTTGCAAAGACTTGCTCGATCTTGAGGAGTGAGTTGAGGGAAGGATGAGGTGCGGGGTAGCGAGTCCTCAATCTCGGGGCGGTAGTAGGTAGGCGAGCCGATGCTCACCTGCCGACGAGGAGGGCGAAATGGAGGGAGCGGAGCTTGAGGCAGGAGAGCGGTGCTGTACAGTTGCTCTCCCTCTCGCTCGTCCCTCTTCCTCATCCAGTGGGTGAGACTGGAGCCTGGTCCAGGCCCCCTGTCTGGCCAACACCTGCTGAACACGGAGACGGTGGCATTGACGATGTTGTCGATGGTGCGGATGATGGAGAGGCCACAGCTCGTGAAGCGGGCAAGGTAGAGGATGACCGCAAAGAGCCCGACCATGGCCACGATTGACAGCGCCGCTCCCAGCATGAAGTAGATGGGCCGTAGAATCCGATCCTTCAGACTTCTCACCTCCACCTCACTCCTTTTCTTTACCTCCTTCAGTCCCTCCGTCATCGCTCCTACGATGCCTGTTGAAGCGCGGCTGTACTCCTTGATGTTTCTGGACACCTCCTCTGGCTCCCAGGAGAGGTGGCTGGAGAACTGAAGCATGGCTTCCACCTGGCGATCGATGCGAGGCATGTCGGCTGAGTAGGCGGCGAGGGCGGCAAAGGGCTGGAGGATGGGCACATTGTAGAGGGGAGGGGCGTCGAAGGTGATGTCGGGTGCAAGTTGGGTCAGGTGGGGATTCATGAGGTACATGGCGAAGACGCCACCAGTGAGGTTGCGGAAGTAGTCGCCGATGTGGTTCTCATCTGTCTCGTCCACAAACTTGAACCTGGTCACCTGATTGCAGTGCACCTCGGGGCTAAACCAGGTCAAGTCCCTACTGCCTCCCTCAGGCAAGTAGAGAATCTGCCCATTCATCAGCTCCACAGGCATGAACAAGGAGCAGGTGCTGCTGCCTGGCAAATGGTGATTAGGATAAATCCTTTTCACTTCTGCCCTGTGGCACTGGCTGATGAAGATCATCGATCCCTTCACCTCGGCTGTGATGTCCTGGCGCTTCAGCATTGCTCGCAGGCCATTGGTAGGGTTGAGGTAGAAGAGCTGCTTGAAGATCTGGTACTGGTGCTCTTCCAGGACACAGATGCAGTGTTCGTCCAGCAGCTGGCTCTCGTGGACGAACTTGGTCATCACCTCGACAATGAAGTGCAGCTTTGGCGACACTGGGTCGGAGCTGTTCTTCATCTTCTCCAACTTCGTCAGCCTGTCATGGATGGCATCAATCCTTCGGCGCCTATGAGCTAGGGGCTCTGCTGGATTCACTAGTCTTTTCTTTCTAGAAAGTCCTAGCATTGAGCTGAGATGGAATCCTTTCAGCAGGAACTGATAGTAGCGCGAAGGCTTCAGGCAGATGCGCTTCATCCTGCTCAGTTCAGTTCCTAGGTCTCGCATCCCAGGTCGCAGAGGCGGGGCGGAGGATGAGTTGGAGACGCTTTCCTTTCCCAGATCAATCTGAGGCCTGACCACCACTACCTTCCTATTCACCCTCAGAGGCAGCCCTTCCTTGGAGAGTATGATGTTGGGAGGAAGGCACTTGAGGGCTGGCTGATTCCAGGTGTAGTCGGGGTCGGGAAGGTAGGTGGAGAAGGCGGATTGGAGGGATGGAATGCGGATGCGATTCTTGCCGATGACCTCCGCATCGTAGGTGCCCTTGAGCTCGTAGGGGCAGAAGGAGAGCAGGGGGGACTGGTCCCAGATGATGGTGTACGTGAGCTTCCTGCAGAACTCCTGCTCTGCATGGCACCCAGCCATGGAGCCCAGACTCAACACCACTGAGTCATGCTGAACTGCCACCTCTCCTACCGTGAGGATGAAGTTGAGATAGGTGACAGTTTTGTAGCCCCACCACTCATAGACGGGAAAGGTGGAGACGTTGGTGGAGTACTTGGAGTGGCTGATCTGGACCAAGGGGACGTCCCTGAAGTTCCAGTTCCGCCAGGCTGCAGAGCACTCGTGCGGCGCCACTTCCCTCAGGTCCTTCCAAGCTACCTTGGACCATTGGTTGAAGAAGGAAGTGTAGGTGCGATAGTGCTGGAATTTGATGCGGCATCTGACTGCGGGGACTGTGGGAAGGCGGTAGTGGTTGACGTAGAGGTTGACGGGATGGTAGATGACCTCCTCCTTCCAGTGGTCCATGGAGCAGTTGCGGTGGAAGTCCGGATAGATGAACAGCCTGCCCCCTGTCAACACCTTAGGACAGATGAAGAAGTCCACTCCAGGTGGAGGCAGGGCTCCAGGTCCAGGTCCACTCCAGGTCAATCCCACCATGTTTTCCACCGTTCCGGCTGAAGCTGGGTGGGTTGGTGGAATGGTGCGGATGCGAATGTGATGCCGGGCGAAGAAGGCGGTGATGGCCAGGTCATAGGCCAGCTGCTTGCCCTGGCTCGCCTTCTTGAAGAGGGACCTGGCTGCCCAGAGGAGCAGCTTTGCGTTGTTGCAGTAGACTTGCCTGGGAAAGCCTACTCTAGCCATGATGGTGCCTAAGCCATTGGCGATGGACTGTCCCTCCAGGTCGGGAATGAGCTGCAGTGCCACCGCCCTCACCACCTGGCAGAGGTAGACCAGGACGTAGCCCGTCCTCTCCACCATCAGCTCCTTGGGCTTCTCGTACTGGCGGTAGGGTTCCAGCTTCTGCTCCGGGTCTCTGTAGGCCTGAATGTAGCGGATGGGCCCTTTCAGGTCGATGGACACGTGCTGCATGGTGCAAGCACTGTCAAAGCGCAGGGCTGGGTAGGGGCGAAATTGAGGCGAGGCAAAGGGCATTGCCTCAAACCTCCTGCACATGCTGCACAGCCTTATGAAAGACTGCATCTTCCGGATCACGCTGGTGATCCAGTAGCGCTTCCGAAAGAGTCCCGCCATGACCCTTGCCTTCAAGTGTCCTGCCAATTCGTGGAAATGGAGGACCAGTAGGACTGTGAAGGGGTGGTCGTTTGGCAGGAGCAGTGGGTGCTTATGATCCACGGGCATGTTGGCCATGGCCAACTGGCTACCGCAGCGCAAGAGCCCGGACTCGCCGAGGAAGAGGTCCAGGTCCTGGACCATGTTTGCCTCGGCGGACGGCAGCCGCCCCTTCTTCTTGTCCAGGATGGTGATGATGGAGCGGTACGCCTTCATCTGCAGGTGGCAGACCCAGAGCTCCTCGGCGGCCTCTTTCTCGTCCACCGTCACCACCATCATTCCCGGGTTGGGGAGCCCCTTTGCCTTCCTCCAGGCTCTTCTAACGTAGGCAGTGACCTGGAGGAGAGTGGCCAGACCTCCTTTCTGGAGGTACTGCTTGGCCTGCATGTGGAAGGGGCCAGGGAAGCTGGCCTTGACGACCAGCTTGCGGGCGGAGTTCACCAGGATGTGGTACTCGGGCCCAAACTTCTTCTCCTCCTGCTTCCACTCCAGAGGGGTGAACCCGTCTGCCTTGTGGGCTGGAGGCTCCCAGTTGGGAAACTGCGAAGCCTCACCTTGGGCCCAGCTGGGTCCGTAGAACCAGAGGCGGAAGTTGTCCTTTTGCAGGTAGTCTGCAAATCGCAGGCCTCTGGAGGCTAAGTCGGCAGGGTTGTCCTTGCTGCGGATGTGGTGGAGGGAGAAGTGCAGGGTCTCCTGCATGCTGCGGATGTTGTTGATGTGATTGTTCACATATGTGGTGGGGCTGTGGCCAAGGTGGATCTGCTGCAAGGCGATCATGCTGTCCGTGTAGACTCGCTTCTCCACCACCCCGATGGTCTCTGGCAGCTGCTTCTCCATGAAGCGCAGGAGCCTCACAGCTTTCTCCACCACCAGCAGCTCCAGCTTTGGCATGTCCTCCAGCCGACCTGGATTGGGGGAGGCTTTGGAGAGAAGCAGTGTGCAGTAGGCGCCGCTGGTGATCTCCCGGCAGTTGCCGTGCTCGTCGAGGATGGAGATGGGGATGGGGCGAGAGGCACTGGAGGCGACGGAGTATGCATAGCAGCAGCAGCTGTGCACCTTGCCACTCGCGTCCGCAAACACCAGCAGCTGGATCTTCAACTGCTGGGACCAGGCCGCCCTCCTCTGTATCTTCACTGAGGGCAGGCCTTCCAGGTCCTCCAGGACCTCCTTCCACCAGTCCTTGAACTTGGCTGCCACAGACTCGTCCCATTTGTACCCCTCAACCTGGATTTGGCTGAAGAGGAGTTTGGCGATGATGATGATGGGCGAGTGGAGGCCGTGAGGGTCGAATTGGCGGGCGAAGGTCTTGATGACCGTGCGTTTGGTGCATGGCCAGAGAGGGTAGGGGGTGTCCGTCTGTCCGATGAAGAAGGCGTTGCGGACGATGTCCCAGCCAACGCCGAGCACCTTGACGTCCTCCATCTTGCCCTTCTCCTCCTCGGAGAGGCTGGCGTTGAACACCGCGCTGTTGCTGACAAACTTGCGCAGGTTCATCTTTGCGGCATCAAAGATTGTCACCGCCTCCCGCTTCTTCTTCATTGCCTTGGTGACATTTGAGGCGTTGAAGGCGATATTGTTGACATAGATGAGCGACTGGATCTCCTTGGCCAATTCGGAGCCCTCCTCCTCCAGGAAGGAGTTGATGACGACCTGGAGGATGGCGGGGCTGCTCTTGAAGCCAAAGCCGACGCGGGTGAGCCTGAGGTACAAGTAGTTCTCAAAGCTCGGCGGCTTGGAGGGGTCGCAAAGCCAGATGAACCTGGCCAAGTCCTGGTGTTCAGGCAGCAGGAGAATCTGCAGGAATGCCTTTTCCAGGTCCCCCACTACCAAGATTTCTGAGAATCGGTAGCAGAGGAGGATTCCCATCAGGGAGCCCAGTAGCTGGGGCCTGGTCTCCAACAGGTCGTTGAAAGTGGTGTTGGGGAGGACCCGAGCAGTGGGGTCAAGGATGGGGTGGCACTTCGTGTGCTGCGAGGTGGATTTCTCCACCGGGAAGCAGGGGAGGTAGAAGACTTGCCAGTCCTTGCGCTCCACCTCCTCCAGCGGCACCTCCTCCGCGTATCCCGCCTCCACCATCTGTCTGATGGAGAGGTTGAAGGCGTCTCGGAGGTCCGTGCGCTTCTTGAGCTTCCTGCACAGGCTGTGCAACCTGTTCAGGGCTTCATTTTTTCCATAACTTGCCCCTGCAGGAAACCCTCCATTCCTGAAGGGAAACGGGGCCATGAAGCGTCCTGCAGAGTTCCTCTGCAGGTCTTCCTTGAAGCGGAGCAGGGCGGTGGTGTGGGCATCCTCCTGGAGCTCTTCTTCTGACAGGCCCTCACTCTCGAGGGTGTAGAGCTCTCTGAGCTCTCCGCTCACGCTTGCATTGACCAGGATTGAAGCTTCCCTCTGCTGCTTCTTTGAGAGGAGGACTTCCAGCTGAGGTGCTCCGATGAGTAGCTGGCCGATGGGGGAGTTGTTGACGGACAGCAGGGGCGAGATGTTGGCCTCTCTGTCCATCTTTCCCAGGATGAGGCCGCCGACGTCCAGGCCGATGAGGAGATGGACTGGCATGAAGGCGGAGCCTTCCTTTGGCGGCATGTTCTCAATCGCTGGATACTCCACAGCGATCTCCTCCCACCTCTCGGACGATAGGGAGGGCAGCATCTTCACCGGTGGGCAGATGTCTGCAAGTGCCCTGGCCTTCAGCTCCATCGTGAAGCCGTTGGCAGTGCGCAGGTGTAAGCGCACAATGGACATCATCCGCGGCTGCCGCAGAGATTTGCCGAAAACCCCCACATTCACCACCTCCTCCCCTACCACTGGGAGGCCAAGTAGCTCTGCAGTCTGAAGGTCAATGCAGGTGATGTGAGAGCCAGTGTCCAAGAGGCAGTTGACATTTTCGGACACCGGGCTGTCTTCTACGGGGGTGGCGGCTACCTCTGCTCCAAAGCGGATGACGATGGCTTTGTTGCAGATGTTGACGGAGTTGGAGCCGTCCAAGGCAGAGTCCATGGCCGTTGTCATCGCCATCGGCATCATCAAGCCACCTCCTGGTCTCCTTCCTCCTTTCTTACCCTCCTTCTGCCAGGCGTCCTTCTTCTGAGGCTTGGGCTTATTGGAAGGCGGGCGGGAGGAGGAGGCAGAGGGCTTCTGTCGCTGCTGCTGTTGCCCTTGCGGCTGGCCTTGTTGAGCGGGCATCCGTTGTTGGGTACCCTGCTGTCTGCCGGTGGGCAAGTTGTCAGGGTAGGCCACGTAGCAGAGGGCAGAATGGTGGCTGGAGCTGTCGCAGTTGCTGCAGTTGTAGGGGCTGCGGCACTGCGAGACGGTGTGCCCCTTGGTGAGGCAGCGGTAGCAGCGGTCGTACTTGGCGATCTGGTCCTTGCGCTGCTTGGCCATCTTGAACTGGTCGCAGTCCACGGGCTTGTGTCTGCGCATGCAGATAGAGCAGCTCAGCTCCTGCTTGCTGCTGGAGCCCTTGCCGGCTTCCTTCGTAGCAGAGAAGGAGACAGGCAGGAGGGAAGGGCTTGAGTAGAGCTGCTTCTTCGTGGGCTGCTTAGGGCGTGCAGATGAGGAGGCAGGAGCGCTGGACTCCGATGTCGTGGCCTGCAGCAGCGCGCTCTTGTTGCGCTGTGCTTCCACCTCCTTGTTGAGGATCTGGATGAGGTCGTAGAGCGTGACCTGGTGGGACATGAGGCCCTGGTTGGTCAGCTTCTTCGCGACCGCGTTCGCCACCCTGTTGCTCAACTTCTGCATGGTGACGGCCACCAGAAACTGCATCTGGGCCTCTTCCATCTTACACTGCTGCGTGAGGAAGAGGTAGAGGTTCCGGAGTTTGTCTCGGAAGGACTCTAGGCCCTTGAAGTCGGCGCTGGGCAGGGCCTTGATGGAATTGAGGGCCTCCTGGATGTGGACGGTGGGATTGTTATACGCATCCTTGAGGACCTGCATGGCCTTCTCGTAGCTGCCCTCCATGTTCTGGAGGGACTTGATCTTCTCCGCTGCGGCGCCCTTCAGAGCCTTCGAGAGATAGATCATGCAAGTGGCAGGATCTTCTACTCGCTGATCTATCCACAGCTTCCAGTGTTGTTTCCAGGTTGGTTACTGGATGTAGTCACTGGAGAAGAGCGGGAGCTCTAAAGGGGGAAGATCACGGAGGCTGGCAGTGCCGAGCTTGTGGGTGATGCGATCAATGACGCTCTCGACCCCCTTGATGAGGCCGTTGATGCTGAGCTGGGCGGAGTTCTCCGCCAAGCTGGCCATTGTCCCGCTGCCCGACTCCATGCATCGCGGCGGCGGCGGCAAGTTGGCATCCCCCGTCCCACTCCCCTGTCCTCCTCCTCCCTCTTCCAGAGACACCAAGTTGACTGTCACCGATGGTTCGTTTCCTCCTGTGGGAGGTGGAGGTGCTGGACGGGAGTGAGGAGTGGGGCAAGCAAAGAGGTCTGCCCAGGATCTGCCGCTCGGCGTAGAGGTGGCAGAGCTGGGCGGAGGTGGCTGGCGAGGGGCTGCAAAGAGGCCTCCTTCACTCTGGCCCCCTCTGGGTGGAGAGATGGGGGCCTGGTAAGGGTTGAGGAAAGGGGTCGGAGGCGTAAGTCCTGAAGGCATCTGAGGGGGGACTTGGTTGCGGAGCTGCTGCACGAAGTTGTCCAGCTCTGTCTCCTCCTGGCGCCCGATGGTCTGGCGCTCCTGCGCCCTCATCTGCTTGTGCTGCGCCATCTGCTGGTACTGCGGCGATCGCATCGACAACATCGCGTTTGGTGCCACCATGTTCAGTGTCGACGACAGTCCGGGCATCTGCTGTCTTCTTTCCCTTCCCATCTCCAACCCTCCTCCTTCCATCCTGGGGAATTGAGGGTGTGTGTTTTGAGGTGGATGAGCGGGAAGCAGGTGTTGGTTGGTCTCAGGGCTGCTGATGGAGGCGGCACGTAGGTGGGCAGCCAAGGCATTAGTCTCTGCGTGGAGCTGGCCAGGAGGGGCTGGTGCTTGATGGCGGGGCGAAGCACGGACTGGCATGAACTGGTCCACTTCCCGGCCATCTTCTGGCAGTCCCCGATGTCCTCCAGCTGTCACGACTTTGGCGGTTTGACATATGGCGAGGGGCCCAGCTGGCTGTTCCCGCACATCTTCCTGCCCCTGGTGTACTTCAGCAGCCATGACTTCATCTGCTGGACGCACGGCAAGGGGCCCGGCTGCTTGTCCCCACACCAATTCCTGTCCCTCTCCGTCTTCAGTCCACCAATCCTCCTGCCTATCTAGGCCTTGCTCATGCATCATGTCGCGTAGCCCATTGCACAATGTCGTGCGAGTGCGGAAGTGGCGGGGCTCTCTGAAGAGCTGGCGGCGGAGAGTGCCTCCTCTGCTCCTGGAGCGGAAGCGGAGGTAGGCGGAGTCCAAACGGGCACGCCTCCTTCTCGTCCCCTCCAATTCCTGTACCTCCTCCACCGAGTGCATGGTGGCGTCCATGATCTTGGTGTCCTCCAGGGCGGCGGCTGCTGCGGCGGATGCCATGGACGCATCTGCAGGGGCTGCAGTGGCCATAGAGGCATCCCTGGAAATGGCAGGGGAGAGGGGAGGACCAGGAGCTGGATGGTGACTGGGGTACGGGACCACTGCTGCTGAAGAGGCCGCGGGTGGCGGGGCATTTGCTGAGCTGGTCCATGGATGAGAGGCGGGTGAGGGAGCAACCAGTCCGGAAGACGGCCTCTGGGGTGCGGCCAGAGATGGACGGGTGGCCGTAGATGGGTGGGTGGCCAGAGACGGGTATGGAATGGTCTCCGGCAGTGCCGGAAAGGGCAGCAGTGCTTGCAGTCCAGGCGCTCCTTCAGGGGCCCTGGAAGGGTCAAAAATTGGGGCCCTGAGGTTGAAGGGGCCCTGATGTGTTGGGCCTGGAGCGTGTCCTCCTCCCCTCTGCGTAGGATGGATTGAAGGTGAAGAGGGACGACTGTGTGTAGCCAAGCAATAGGAAGGCGGCGGAGAGAAGAGTTGAGGGGGAGGCATCCAGAGATCTGGTGGGAAGGGAACTGGAGCCCCGATCTTGCCTCTCTGCGCCACCTGCCCGTACTGCCACTGCACTACTGCAAGGGAAGAGCCTTGCAGATTCTGACTGGCCTCTCTGTAGCTGATGGCCAGTCAAGCTCCTTGCAGCTGTGGCGGGGAGCTGTGAGGACGCATTGGACGGGTTCCGTAGACAGTCCTTGGAGGTGTAGAGAGGCCGTTGTGAGGAGTCGGAGGCCATGCAAGCTGGCCAGGTGGATGTGGGACCAGAGCTTGTCCGGCTTCCAGTTGGCCTTCTCCTCCGAGTAGGTTGACAGGAGGCGGCTCTGGGCCACCTGTAGCTACCGTGCCTACTGGGCATGGAACAACCGCCCTTTCCCTCTGTTGGCGCAGAGCCAGGGACTCCGGGCCTTCTTCCAGAGGGAGAGGAGGAGGAGATGTCGGAGGGAGTGCCAGCTGTTGTTCTTCTGGGCTGCAGGGTTGAGTCACTCCCGCTCATTGGAACAGTGAGGCTTCGTCAACCTCAAAGGCCACTCTGCCCGCCTCCTCTAACACTGTTTACAGGGCATCAATCTTTTCAGCCAGTCTGGCCATGGAGCCGGTGACCTGCAGGTGTTCGTCCGTTCCAGGGACCAAGGAGTCCAGGTAGTCCCGGAGGTTGTAGAGCTCGAAGGTCACTCTCGAATACTCCTCCGAGATCTCTTTGTAGGCCAGAACCTTGTCCAGGGACTCCTGGGGAGTGGCAGAGGAGTCTCCTGTCAAGTCCACGGGGGGCGCTGGGTTCCGCGGCGCCATCCACTGGGGTCCACGTCCTGGACCTTCTGCTGCTGCTCCTGGTTCAGTCGGGCTCACTCCTCCAGCCTGCCTTCCAATCCCTCCTCCTCCAGCATCGGCTTCTGGGCCGACAGTCACTGGTGAAGGGTCCCTGCTGGCCGGAGAGAGATTCGAGGAGATTTCCCGGTAGGCGATGAGGCACTGCTCTTCCAGCCCTTTGGCTAGCTCAGAGCCCAGAACCTCCGCTGCTGCCTCGCAGTAGCTGGCGATGGTGGAGGGTTCAAAGATGCCCTGAACGATGAGCTGAACCATCAGGTTCTGCCAGGTGAGGCCCTCTTGATGGGCACACTGGCGGCAGCAGTAGTGGGCGCCTCGCCGCACCAAGGTGGCGTTGAAGCGCTCCATGTTGGCCTCGTGGTCTCCTAGGAGTCCGCCGGTCGCCGCGTCCATGGTGCAGGGTGCACACAAGGGTGTCATGCACTCCCTGCACTGGACGTCCAATTTGCTGGGAATTGGCTTTTCGCATCTTCCGCACTTGAGCTCTTCTGCGTTCTGCATTTTCTGCTTAAAGAAGCATTTCTTAGTGAAGTGTCAGTGTGGAAGGAACACGTGTCCCTAGCATGCCTACAGCTCAGGCTCAGTCTCTCTATCCTCTCTGCGATTGGGATTGTTTGGGGGTGCTCTCTCTCTCTCTCTCTCTCATTTCTCTCTCTTGGGGTTTCAACTTGATTGAGATGATGTGTTAGTCCATGAATTGTGAAGCAAGAAGCGATGTGTTGCTTGTTGGTTGGCAAGGAGACAGAGGATGGAGGCTATATTTTGCTACACCAGCAACTAGCAACTATACTAGAGAAACTACTGGTGAGTGAAAGCATGCAGGCACTCCGACAGAGCTTCCTGCGTGCTAAGAAGAGGGAGGTTTGGGGCGGAGGAAGGAGGGGGGAGCATAGAAGGTGCTGGTCCCGACCAGACATCCTCCGGCCTGAGCTCCTCTGCCTTCCGGGCGGGGCTGCATCGGTGCTCTGCCCTGGGCGACTGCGTGCGGCTGCGGCTGCGCTTGCTGTGGGAGCCATCCAACCGCCTGCTGGAAGATGCAGTTCCATGGGCGGGGTCAAGCTTCAAGAAGGGGCCTCTTTCAAGACGCAGTAGAGATGTAGGTGCAGTGCAGAGTTGAAGGGCCAGTGCAAAAAGAGGTGTGCAGAGAAAGTGAGAGGAAGGGATTTGTTTGGGTACCTTCCACTTTCCCCCGCGAGCTCTCGTGGGAGTCCTTCCTGGGCGGCTGTGGCTCCGGGCGAGGGCTTGGAGGATGGCCGTGGATGTGGGCCTTGGCCTCCCGGCTGCGAAGGGTGAGTTTTGGGCCGCTCACCGCCTGAGACCCTACTGCTACTGTGGGGGTGGGGAGGGGGGAGGGGGGAGTGGAGAGCAACTTTGGAGGCAACTTTGGCTGCGGCGGCGGCAGTGGCGGCGGCCTTGGCGACCTTGGAGTCATCAGTGTGCTTCTCGCTGTCCGGCACTGACCAGTTGCTCTTTGAGAGGAGCAACAGCCCTTTCGCCTCCTCCTTCTCTTCCTCCGTCCCCTCCTCCACCTTGGCCTCAGAGTTGGTCTTCTGGCAGTGGATGCGTTGGATGGCCTGGTCGGCCGCAGCGGAGTTGAAGCGGAAGGGAGGGAGGCCGACAAACTTCTGGTTGATGATGGTGACGTGCTTGTAGATGTCGGCGAGGGCCTCGCGGTGCGTGGCGGAGGCGTCCAGCTCCTTGATGATGTCCAGGTGCTCCTGGTGGGTGAGCTGCGAGGCCTCCAACGTCGCCTTCTTGGCCTCCAGCAGCATGAGGCGTTGCTGCTGGTCCACGGTGTTGGAGAGCAGGCGCTGGAGGTGGGCCACCTCCTTCTCCAGCTGCTGGTTCTGGGCCGTCAGCTCCGAAACCTGCAAGCGGAAAGGGTGACCCAGGGGCAACTTCTGGCTTTTGTAGAGGTTGGAAAGGCGTTTGCAAGTTTCTTCAAGGGCCTTTCCGAGGTCATGGTTGTAGTCGCGGAGCCTTTCGTTCCTTTCGTAGACGTCGTGCATGTCCTGAATCCTCTTCTTCAAGAGATCCCTTTCGGACTCTGCCTGTCGCAGCATGTCCTGGAAGACGCCGATGATGTCGACGCAGTGTTGGCGCATGTACTCCGCCTCCGCGACCCTCTCCTCTAAGTCCTCCTGCCCTTCCACATCCCTTTCCAGCACCCACTTAGGCATGCTGTGGAGCTTCACGGCCGCATCCCTACAGCAGTTGAGATGGGACAAAACCCCAACCCGCAATTTGTTGGAGAGATCATCCGTGAGTGGGGGCGGGAAGGGCTCCTCCTCCTCTTCCTCCTCCTCCTTCTCCTCCTCCTTCTCCTCCTCCTCCTGGACTGGATCCTTGACGTCCAGAGAGGCAGGAGGAAGTGGGGGTGACAGGGGAAGCTTGGTGATCTCTGCCTCTCCATGGCGGTCAAGCGCCGTCGGTGGGGGCGGCGATGGGAGCGGAGATGCTAGCTTCTCAGGGGGAGGGGGAGGGGGAAAGGAGGGGGGCAGAGGGGCACATCGCGTCAGCTGAGCCTTTCGCCAATCCACTCTGCAGGTCCCCACCGGAGCTGCCTTGTGCTTCGCGGCGTCCTCGGAGAGGGGCAGAGAAGAGGGGCGGACAGGGGAGGCCGGGGGGATTTCGGGGGTCTTGGGCCAGGGAGAGAGGGGAGGGGGCATGCTCTCCTCCGGGGGAATGGGCGAGAGAGGCTGTCCAGGGTTGTAGGCCTCGTCGCTGGCCTCGGAGTGCACGATGACCTCAGTGCAGAGGGTGGGCGGGTTGGACTTCTCTGCCTCTGGCGTCACCTCCATGCCCTTCCCCACGATGCAGAGCTGCCCGTCCTTCGTTGACAGGTCCAGCGGCACTTTGCACTCCGACACCACCTCCACTCCCGACCCCAGCACAGCCTCGCCCTCGGTTTCCTTCATGGCTGCTTCAACTGCTTCCAAGGCCTTCATCGTTTCCTCCGACTCCTCTTCCCCCTCTGCTTGCCCCAGAGAAGAGAAGAACAGAAAAGAACAGAGAAGTCATGGAAGGCGCTGATGTCATGGAGGGAGTGAGAAGAGAGGAGGCGGACTCGGTCTCAGAGCCAGGGTTGGGCGCCAGCTTCTGGAGCTTCTCCAGCTCCTCCGTCGTGGGCTCTGGCATCGGTGCCTTCTTCACCACCTTCTTCTTAGACTTGGTGGCCTTCACCATCCCTGACGGTGACCGGGGAACCTTGAAGGACTTGGGGGAGGACTCGGGGTGCATGGCGCGGGGCATGACGAAGCTGGGGATGCGGTGCTGCTTGAATGTGAGAGAGAGAGAGAGAGAGAGAGAGAGAGAGCAAGTGAGAGACTGGCCGCCACAGGCCCCCTTTTATGGGAGCGTGCGGGAGCTGATTAAGGGCCTTCTAGCAGGCCCACCCTGGGTTGGGTTTGTTTGAGCTACAAGATAAGCTCTTGCAACTGTTGAGTTGTGGGGGGGGGGCCTCTTTGAGGAATGGCCGTCCATGAGCTTGTTATCAGACTCATGTACCCCCTCAACAGCGGTAGCACAAGCGCAGCGCGTCACTATCACTCTTCTCCAGCTCTGTAGGCAAGGGGCAGGCCCGACGACCTGTTTACCTTGCAACCCCTGGACTCAGCGCAGCCGTCGCTGTATACTGAGGAGAGGCCTGTTGCAATCAGTGCCTCCTGCAGAGGGCGTGGGACAAGAGAGCAGAGGCAAGGCCCTAGGCTCACTGCAGCCTAGGCCAGGTAAACATGTTCACTGCAGGCCATTGGTCAATGCTGGCAGCAACCCAACTCGGCCTTGCAGCAAACAGGCTAGTGTGGCAATCCAACTGACCACCAAAGCGAAAGACACTGAAAAGTTTTCGAATGCCAGATGCAGCTCCAATTTCAAAGGTTGAAGCAATGAGTACTAGCTGGGGCAAACTGACAGCAGTCAATTTGCTGGCGCAGGGAAAGTCAATCTCGAGCGCTCAGGACAGTTGTCTCCAGTAGCCTTTCGGAAGCCAAAAACAGGACGAAAGGGCGCACTCCTTCCATCCTGGCTGGAGAGACGGCTGATGTTAACTTGTAGCGGAAGCTGCAGCCGAAGCTGCTGTCAGTGAGGTGGATTGCAGGGGTACTAGCTGCTAAGCCAGAACCCAACAAACTGCTACCAAGCGCTGCGCTATCCCACTCAAGATAGAGGATGGGAGGTGAGAGTAGGCAGTCTGTAACTTAGCCGCTGGGAAGAATGGTGGGTGGTATGATGTTGCCAAAGCGAGCGTTGATGGCCTAGTGCGTGAAGCTGTGGATGTAGCTGAGCTTAAGCATCGTGTCCGCCATAAAGCCCACCAAGCCTTCCGTTTTCTTTTCTACATTCTAGCAATTGAACATACACTGGTTGGGCAGAGCGGAAGGGGTCAGCTAAATAGGAAAAGATAAGGCCCAGATGGCCAAAGTTCATGATAATGCTGAAGCAGCGCAAGTTGCATGACATACACAAGGCCTTCCTAGGCCTACAGCCAAAACGGTCTATTGGCCCAGATGGACTCCCTCCCATGCTCCTCAAGGCTGCTCGCCAAAGCCTAGCCCTCCCACTGCGCATACTATTTAACTTCTGTCAAATTCCCCTAAGCCTTCCTGCCCAGTGGAATGAATCGCTAGTCTGTTCAGTGTTTAAGCGCAAAGGTGAGGCATCAAGCTGCTCCTCCTACCGACCCATTGCCCTCATACCTGGCTTACTAAAAATCTTTGATCGCATGCTTGCTAAACAACTAAGCCAACACTTTGTGTCATCAGGCCTCTTCCCGCCTTCTATGCATGGGTTTCGGGCACAGCGATCAACCACCACCAGCCACCTCTCTTTCCAACGATTTGTGACTCTACAGCTGGCAAAAAACTAGCTGTTGACTTTTATTAATGTTGACATAGCCAAGGCTTTCGATTCCATCTCTCATCAAAAACTCCTACACATTTGTAAGGCAGCAGGACTAGGAGAGGCGGTGGTGGCTCTAATTCGCGATTTCATCTGTGGGCGCAGCATGCAAGCGCAAGTGGGTAGCTGTAGATCCTCCCGCCATTCAGTGACCTCTTCAATAGTTCAGGGCGGCAGCTCCTCCCCAGTGCTTTTCAACCTCTTCCTCATTCCACTCGCCTGGCGCCTGTCCCTCATCCCAAACCTGCATTTCTGGACATATGCTGATGACCTGCGCCTAGCCGCTTCCTCCCCCGCTGTCCTCAATGCCACCCTCTGCACACTAAGCAGCTGGTCTACCGACTGGCAGCTCTCCATTGCACCACACAAATGCACCGCCTATCGGATAGAACCAGGGATCCTTCCAAGCTTCACTGTGTCCAACCTGCCCATTCCCAGCGCCCCTCCTGAAGGCATTTTCGATTTGGGCATTCTCATGCAGGCAAGGCTTTCCTACGCAGTGTACATAACGAGCATGATAAACAAGGCCAAATTCACAGCTCACCTCATGAAAAAATGCATGCATGCTGCAACTCCCACACTTCTGACTCGTGCATTCACAATGTATGTCTGCCCCCAGCTCGAATATGCCTCCTCTAATAAAAAGTACTCTAATGCAGTTGAAAGAGTGCAACGCAACTTCACAAAATTCATCATGCGGTGCTGCCGCCTTCCTGCCCAAACCGGAGGCTATGCTGCATGCTTGGCGTTCCTCAATCTTGACTCACTCCACTGCCACCGTATCATAACCAATCTAATGCTACTACACAAATGCTACCTCACCTTCCTCAGGCAAAGCTCAGCCGATGAAGCCCCCCCCAAAACAGGAATGTTGGCACGGATGCCCCGTCTACTTCCCTTTCCTCCACACTGGCCTCCATGGTCGTCACCATCTGGTGGTGTTGGGAGGGGGCCGGGGTGGGGCACAGAATCTCTGGCCGGGACGGGTGGAGGGCTACTGGAAGAGGGTGACGGCTGAGGAAGCTGCGAGAGGGCGAAGGCTCTTCCTGCTGGCGGTTATTGGGCTACTCAATGCTGACAATGTGATCTGACGCTCTAATGCCGCAACTGCTCCTCTCCTTTTTCACTTTCAGAGCACCACTACGTTTGCTGCTCTGTTACAACCCATGTCAATTGGAGTTAAACTCATCATCATCATCATCAGGAATTGCGTCAACTGCCTTTGGCAGGGCCATCCTCTTCAGTAGAAAGAAGAGAATACGGCTCACTTTCCTAGCTTGCAAAGGGAGATCGCGTAGAAAGATCCTATAACAGCTCCTTTTCTGTTATTCTTTTGATCATCTAGCAAGAGTAGCTCGCAAACAAAAACATTTCATAATTTTGTGCATCTACTACAGGTGAAGGTTGAAGGGGAGAATGCTCCGCGGTCACTTATTGCGCTTTGTACTTGTGACAAGTGGGTATGTTCAATTTTACAATGCCAGGCAACTTTAAATTCATGCTGCTAAGACTGAATTTTTCGCTCATTGAAATGTTGGGCATTGCAGGAGTCTGAGATTGACAATAAAAAAGTTCTAGTGGAAAAATGGTTTAAAGATGGACTTCGACCAATTATATTACCTTATTTCTTAAAAGATGATTGTGAAGCCACAAGCACTGATAGGTTATTTTCCAGTTTAAATTTGAATACGGAAGAAATAGAAATCAGCATATCTGAGATGCGAGCGCAACCCCCCCCCCAGGCACCCCCCAGGGGTCGCCCCCCCCCCCCAGGACACCCCCCCCCAGGGCCCCCCCCCCGACGCCAAAGCCCCCCCCCCGCGGCCCCCGAGCAGGCGCAGCCCCCCCAAGCGAACAGCCCCCCCCCCCCCCCACCCCCCCCCCCCCCCCCCCCCCCCCACCCCGCCACCACCCCCAAAACCCCACCCCAACGAAAACACCCAACCCACCCCCAAACAAGCAAACACACAAACCCACCCCGAAAACACGCACCCGCACCACCAACCAACCACACCCCCCCCCCCCCCCCCCCCCCCCCCCCCCCCCTAAAAAGTAGGCATATAGTTGTTTACATAAATTTTTTTTCAAATAAGTACCCTTTGGGGGGGGGTGTATCTCTTGGGGGAGGGTGTATCTCTTGGGGGGGGGGGGGGCGCAACCCCATTGGGGTGTAACCTTTGGGGGGGGGGGTCCAGGCATCAGCCAAAATATTACAATTTGCTTGTTGATGTACTATATTCTTAATTTCTTCCAACGAAATCACCACGCAAAATTTGCATTAAACTGAACCTAGAATATGATACCATATTTCATATAAAGTTACAGGCTTTAAAATTCAAAATCGAAAAGACAAAATCAAATTCAAAAATGCAAGAACAACAAAATCAATTGTTTTAGTAACTGCTAAAGCTTTTGGAGCACGAAAAGACCCTTTTGTAGTGAAATACGAAAAGACCTACGAAAAGACCCTTTTGGAGCACGAAAATCCGATGGCGATTTCGTTAAAGAAAAACAAGGCCAGAAAAAATCATCAATTTATGCTAACAAATATTCGGCCGTCAAGATAGCTTAACGCAAAAAACTGTCTGATGTTCATTTAGGCGTTGATAGAATGGAATGGAATAATCAAATGGATTAATTCGCGTCTTGAATTTTTAAGCTACTTTTTGAACTTCAAATTGAGGGCGGAGATTTCAGGCATTGATAACTGATAAAAGTAAATCTGTATAACGGATAATGTTACTCGCACTATTTAACAGAAGCCATTCAACAAATTACATTCACTTAGTATTTTTACAAATTGTAGGCTGCCTAGCATTGCGATGGGGCCTAGGCTTGGATCCAGAGCTGGTCGAAGTGCAGTGCAGTTGGCAGCTTGCTGTTTTATGTCAAACCTACTAGATAACTGAACTATATGCTTTCAATACTATTCCCCATTTAAGATATGGAGCTTGATCCCTTGATTAAAGACATATAAAGTAACAAAAATGCTGAAGACAAGGATACATGTTTCCCTTGACAGCTTGATGAATAACCATCAGACATTCTGTCAAAAAACAACTCTTAGGAATCAGTAAAATTGAACGCTCTTTCAATGTTCCAGCAATGCTTTCAATGCAGTGAAGAGCACCTGGAATTCTGAGCGATCCATCCATTTCCATTTCCATTTCAGCGTTCAGGCCGATTTTTTCATCCATTTCATTTTCCAGGCAAAAAATGAAAAAAAATGTAAAAAATTGAAAAAAAATGAAAAAAATGGAAAAATATTGATTACTATCATTTCCATTTCATTTGAAGTGGAAATGGAAATGCGCATTTAAATGCAATTTTCAATCGTAGGATCCATTTTTTTTCTCATTTCCAGGTACCTGAAATGGAATGCTCGTCACTGTTTCAATGCTCTATGCTCTACTTGTGACTTTCTTATGGCTCTAGCTGATGATATTAAGAAAGACTTCTCATCTCAGGTTTGAGACAAGCTCAAGTCTCAAAGAATAGCTTGCCCATTTTGCTCAGTAATTTTGCACATTGGCTAGTATTGGTTAAAGAAAGTGCAGCAATACCTTGTCATTTATACCAAGGTTAAGCTAGTGTTAGAGGGTTGTGCATATCGCATATCGCAAGCAGCATGTATCGCTCTGACTCTCTTGCACATGCAGTGGCATTTACCCTGGAAGGATTCATGAAAGCAGTGACTTAGTTTTTACCTGTAATCTGTTGATATTTGAAGGCGGAGTCATGCAGGAAAGGCGTTAGTGAGAAACTGCGACCTTATTATACCAGCACGAAGGGGCTATAAATAACAGGGAGACTTGACGGAGAGTCAAAATGCGCTCACTTCACTCCAACAGAACATTCTAGCACCATTTTTTCTATTTACCTACTACTGCCCCTATACTCATACTCACCTACCAGTTGCTTTCATGCATTTCCTTGCTAGTGCTCAAGTGAAGTGTCTGCTTTAGCTTTAGAAAAGGCGTCGAAACTCTCAACCTATCTAACCAACTGGCAAGCCTCATTGGCCTTAGTTGAGAGTGTTGAAAAATTGAGCCCTGAGAGCAGGAAATCGTTGGCGCCTGAAGGGATGCTAGGCGGGCAAGTCTGGGACCCCAACCACCGGCGCTACAGATGCTGCTGCGGCTGCTGCCACGTCAAGGTGTTTTCCCTGCCTCCCCCCCCAGCCCAATTGCAAACCATCCAGCTGCATTCTAGACGGCAGCTCTGCTGATGGGGATCATCGAGACTCTCAGCTTCGCCATCACTTGCATAGAAGCCTTGGTCACCGGTGGGCAGTTGTTTCCTCTCCGGAAATAGGCAGAGGCAGAAAGAATGGACGAGTGTAGACAGCAATGGAGGATGGGTGGGAACGAGCATTTTCGCGCTCATCGTCAATGGGACGGTGGCCTGCCTCCTGCTCTTCGGCACTCTGAAGGAGCGCCCATGCTTCCTCATTCCCTGGCTTGTTGCTCAGGTCTCTGTCTGCTCGGAGTGGAGATGGCAAGGCAAAGAGAAGCATTGCAGGTGATTGTGATGGTGGGGCTGTGCATACTTGTGCTGGCTGTGATCGCCTTGGCTGCAGCGGAAGGTGAGGCCTTCAAGGAAGAGTTCGTCAAACACTTCGGCATGAAGACCGAAGACGTCCAAGGCGTTGCCCGCTTTCTCCTTGCTGAGAAGGAGATGTAGAAGAAAAGCCAGGCCTCGTTATAGAAGGGAGTAGTCTGGGGCATCGCGGGGATTGGTGATCTTTGTACTGCTCATTGCATTGGCTGTCTGCTTCTGGTTCTTCACAATCGTCCGCGGTGCCTACCGCTACTTTAAGGATAAGCAAACTCGCAGCGCTGCAGCTGTCGGTCAGTATCGATTTTTCAGACTTTCAATATTGATGGTTTAGGCATGAAAGGTTGATGGAACTGTAGGCTACCCAACTGTGATGGTGCAGCAACAGGGCTACGGGTCAGCCAGTGCGCCGCCAGCATACAACAAATAAACCCCCAATACTTTTTACGGGATTTCTTCTATTAGATTTGCTCCTTTGCCAACGGATGCATCAAAGATGATAGATTTAGCCTTTGGAATGAATACACCTTGCACCACACACTAGACATCAACTAGACATCAACTGGCAATTCCGAGAACGCGATAACAGCATAATTCAGTTCATCAATGCATGATAAAGATGTAGACAAGGTAATTAGATAAAACAACACATAATTTGCCCTAACGAAATAAAAATAAATATCTGGTACCATCGGCAGACCAAAAGTGAATCTCTTTTCTCCAAAATTCGCAATTACCTCGAGCAAAAAGTCAGGTAAATACAATTTCTACTAGTGGAATCTGCTGCTTGGACAGTTGCATTTTGTTTTTGGCGTGCAGTTCACTGTCTCTTTCCATGCGCGCCCAAAAACAAAATGCAGATGACGCAGCAGATTCCACTGGTAGAAACTGTATTTCCTTGACTTTTTACTCGAGGCAATAGCAAATTTTGGAGAAAAAGAGACTCACTTTTGGCCTGCCGATGCTACCAAATATTTCTTCCACTTTTAATATAGTATAAAATGTATAAATACAAATTTTATATTGTTAAAGCCTTATCCTTATCAAGAGCCTTATCAGAATTAAGATCTAGCAATAACCCTCAAAAGTACACCACGGTCGAAAAGAGGGGCTATGCTCCCTCGCGCCACCCCAATGTGCCCTAAATTGAACTTGAACTTGATCTTTTACAAGTTATTTCGCAAAGGGCAAGTTTTTTCGTTAAATCAAAAAATTTCTCAATGTAACTAACCTGTGACAAAGAACATATCTGGTACCATTGGCAGGCCAAATGTGGTCTCTTTTCTCCAAAATTTGGAATTGCCTCGAGTAAAAAGTCAAGGAAATACATTTTCTATTAGTGGAATCTGCTGCTTGGACAGTTGCATTTTGTTTTGGCGCGCAGTTCAGTGTCTCTTTCCATCCGCGCCCAAAACAAAATGCAGATGACGCAGCGGATTCCACTAGTAGAAAATGTATTTCCTTGACTTTTTACTCGAGGCAATTCCAAATTTTGGAGAAAAAGAGACCACATTTGGCCTGCCAATGGTACCAGATATTTCTTCCACTTTTAACATATTATAAAACGTATAAAGACAAATTTTATATTTTTGGTTATTATTTAGTAAAGATTTTATTGGATAAATAAATAAAAAACAAAACTTATTTAAATAAACTTTTGAAAACCAAATGAAAACATTTGAAAATAAAAAGTACAATGCAAATGTATTGGCAAATTAAAAACTATTTGGGAATCGATATTTGGGAGAAAAGAGCTTTACTTTAGGCCCGCCGATGGTACCAGTAATTTTCTCAACTTGAAATATACAAAAATTAAAACGAATCCATGAGAAAGATTCGAACCTACTAGATTTATTCAGCAGTCCAATCGCTTACACCACTACACCACTGGTGCATATGACTTCCTAGTTTAACTGAAAAGCTAAATACATGAGGCCCAGGGACCCGGGGAAAGGGGTTGGGGGGGAAAATGAATACCTACTATCGTCCATTGAATAGATGCGGAGAAGGAGGAGGAGGAGGAGGAGTTCGGACAAATGGTTTTGAGTGATTTTCTACTGATTGCTGCAAGTTTTGGGCAATTTTTGCGAGTTTTGGACAATTTGATGATGCTCTTTCCAATGCAAAAAGAATCAGAACGATTGGAAAGCAATACGTAGTCTTAACGA
>JASANA010006229.1:0-18110 GCA_030248095.1 Ptycholaimellus sp. GST1_10
CTGCGCGCACTTAACAGCCATGTTAGAGCAGCAATAGTATCAGATTTTTGCGTGAATTGTCGAATTGAAAAAACAACTGACAGTCAAGAACACTAACAATTCTTTTCAGATTATCTAATTAATCATTCAGTTCTCGCATGTTTCACCTAGAACACGAACCCCCACTAAAAATTCGACCCTTGATACATTCATCCGGCACAGGAGTTTTGATTCATTTGACACATTTCATTTTATATCATTCCGATGACATGGAATAATATGCTGAACGACCTTCGCTCATGCCTGCAAAAGCATTATCCCCCAGGTAAAAGCAGCTTTAAATGGCAAAGTAATGAAACATCAAACAATCATTCAGGTGATGCTTGTAAAGTAGTGTGACAATGGGTAAGGCTAGACTAAACTTTTAGCTTTTTAGTAAAGTAAAAAGCAGATGATTCCGTGACATTGGGTAAGGCTAGACTAAACTAAGCAAGTAGGAAAGCATTCTATGCCATGCTGTCAGATCTGCACCAGATTGATTATTCGGCTGGAAGGAAGCGATCGTCCACTAGCTCAAGGCTTCAAGTCCTTTATTTTCGTTCGGGCGTTTGATCTGTTGATGATGTGATTTCATTTTATTTTTATCCACCAGTCTAGTATTGATATTTACCTGCACGTATTTCTGAATGACGATACTTTGAAGGTTATAAGTCTCTTCTCCCAGACATCATCTCATCTTGCAAATGCTTTCTTTGTCTTTGACACTTTGTTATCCATCCAATGATACATAAGCAATACGTAACTGAACGAAGACGCACAGTAATGTATTGCTATAACGAGTAGCAGCAAACAAAAGAAATCACCAAAGAAAATGATAAATCTAATGTCTATGTCTCTGTGCGCGAAGCGCGCAAAATTTTTTTTTATTTTTTCCATCTAAAGGTATAAAATTTCCTCCCTTCCTGATAATTTCGGGGGGGGGAATTCCCCCCCCCCCCCCGAAAAAATTTGGGGGGGGGGGGGGAAACTTCCCCCCTTTCCCCCCCAATATCCGCCACTGCTCACATTCTAGTCTTGCCATGTTTGTTGGCCTCTTTTGGCATTTCGTTTCGAGTCTCAGGAGAGAAAAGGAGGAGATTCAAAACACCCCATACTCACATCAAACAATACACGCAGCAAAAATCAACTTTCAACCAGCAATATCATCAAATAGCACTAAACAATAAAACAGCATTCAGGAAGAAGCAAGTGTCTAAAAAAACCTTAACAGTTCATTTACGATGATTAGAACTTATTGTGACGTCAAAAAACTCCTCTGCAGTAGAAAAATTGGGAATACAGCCAATTAAGCTATTCTGGGTTTTTTCTTCCTGGTATTTACTTGGAAATACGGTAAAAAATACAACTATTTAGCTGTATTCCGCGGACATGAAACGAGAACGACTAACCGATATGCTTTACTGGGTTTTTTAATCTTGGTATTTACTCGGAAATATGGTAAAAAAATACGACTATTTAGCTGTATTCCGCGGACATGAAATGAGAACGGACTAACCGATATGCTTTCTGGGTTATATTAACAATTAGCCGTTCTCGTCCGGGAACTTTTTTCTGGGTAGTCGTTCTCGTTATCTTATTTGGCTTTTGGGAAAGGTGGGAAACACTGATTGGATATTTCTAACTCAAATGGGTAGGTCTATGGTTTCTCAACAAATCTTAAATGTAAACACAGATTTAGAATCGACATAGGAGCTAGGAGCAGCAAAAAGGAGCTAGGAGCAGGGAGCAAACACATCTGGGCCTTTTGCTTGCCTCTGACCAACCCTAAGCGCCAGCCCTATGGTCAGGGGAGCATGGATAGCGGAACGTTTCATAGGTGGGCTGGTACAGGCAGATGTAAACCTGCAGCACCCCATAAGATGAGCTGAAAAAGTCTGACCAGAGTCAGAGATGAGCAAGCTTCAGCTCCAAAAGATTCCGCCAATGTGTTTCATCCAAATGTTCATGGCGATATTTGTTCCACCCGTGATTTGCAAGTCTTGCCAAACCCTATGTGTTGGCAATACCCTTTCTCTAACGTTACTGTTATTTTGGTACAAGCGTGTTTTTTCTCCGATCCAGGCATTTGCATTTGCATTTGGGCCCTCAGGCGGATTTTTTCATCCATGTCATTTCCAAGTGATCCATTTTCCAGGTGCTCATTACTTCCAAATGAAATGCAAATCCTCAGCCAGCCTCTGTTGCTTGGCATCATTATCATTTATAGCCTGCAACAGGGCCGGCTTGGGAAAGCAAATCCTCAGCCAGCCTCTGTTGCTTGGCATCATTATCATTTATAGCCTGCAACAGGGCCGGCTTGGGAAAGCAAATCCTCAGCCAGCCTCTGTTGCTTGGTAACAAAAACATTTTAAGCCAGCAACAGGGCCGGCTGGGGACAGCAAATCCTCAGCCAACCTCTGTTGCTTGGTATCATAAACATTTTAAGCCTGCAACAGTGCCGGCTTGGGAAAGCAAATCCTCAGCCAGCCTCTGTTGCTTGGCATTATTATCATTTGTAGCCTGGAACAGGGCTGGCTGGGGAAAGCAAATCCTCAGCCAGCCTCTGTTGTTGGCTTCATTATCATTTATAGCCTGCAACAAGGCCGGTTTGGGAAAGCAAATCCTCAGCCAGCCTCTGTTGCTTGGCATTATTATCATTTGTAGCCTGCACCAGGGCTGGCTGGGGAATTCAAATCCTCAGCCAGCCTCTGTTGCTTGGCTTCATTATCATTTGTAGCCTGCAACAGCCTTAAATTAATGATTCTTTCTCGATGCTCAAACTCCCCAACCCATAACTTCTCTACCGCCCCTCCCACACCCATTCGCTGCCAGTCAAGAAAGAGCCTGAGCTGATGGAATGCAAATTCTACCCACCCATACCTGGCCATTGCCATTGACCCTTCCTAATCTTTCCACTCAAATGAACTGAACTACAGCATTACTGGTGACTGATGGAGACGAGTTGGAAGGCCAAGTTGAGGCCCCCTACCAGCCTGAGCCAGAAGTAGGCCTGCCGCCAGTCAAGGAAGAGCCTGAGTTGATGGAACGCAAATTCTACCCACCCATACCTGGCCATTTAGGTGCAGGGCAGTGATATAGTTGTTGTAGAAGAGGATTGATAAGAAGGAAATGACAGGGAATATGAAGCAGGGCTGTCTGTCAGGAAGCAGGGCTCAGTGCTGCTCATAGGAGATAGCCAGTTTGCTGACGTTTCTCCAGAGGAGATCGCCTCTGCGCCCTGTCTGTTGCTGCTGCTGAGCTTGCGGGGAGGAGGCCTACAGCACCTACACTCCCTCCTTGCCTTCGTCAACACTGTTTGCTAATTTTCTTCAGCTTTTTGAACTGATTGATTGATCAGGCAGATAGTAAGGGAGAGAAAGATAGGAGGAGGATGGATGTAAAGGCTAAAGCTTTCATTTGCAGAAGGTGTCGCTGACAGAGATAACAGAAGTCATCATCGTGATGGGGTCGAACAACATATTCCCCCGCATCGAAATGCTGCACAGCGCCTACCCACAGGGCTACGAGGTGGCCAATCACATGGTTTGAACTGGCATAATGGAATGGAGCAGAAGGATTGCGAGATAGGGAGCATAGAGATTGCAGGTGGCCATGGTGGAGAACATGGCCAGTGAGTACGGCTTCCGACTCACCATCCTGGCACCCACTCCCCACATTGTCAACACCGGCCACAATCTTGCCTACGTCCTTGAGGTTATTTTTCTTTCCCCCATTCACTCATGCCTCCTGTGCTCAGCCATGAACTGAAGGTGTTCTGGAAGAGGATGAAGGATGAATATGAGCTGGTGCTTGAGCTGTGCAGCCAGAGGCCAAACACCAGCTTCCAGTTTGCCTACCACTCCCTCTCCGTTGAGGAACTCAGTGACAACGGCACCCACATCACCACCACGGCCATCAACAAACTCATCAATGAATGCATCTCCATTGCACTCTCTAATTGATTTTAATCTGTGTCCTAAATGTTCTCAGAAATAAACTGTTTCTTGCTTTCTCTTCCATGCGAATTGTAAGACAAACTGCATTGATGCAGTAATGAGTATTTCTTGCTCAAGCCAATAAATCTGATATCGAAAGATCTGCTGGAGGCACTTTCAGAGGTAAAAGTAAAGCTCGTCTGGTGAATCCATTGGAGATGGCCACCTACCAGCCCTACATGGGGATGCTCGCCTACAATTACTATGCCAGTGTTGTCAAGGATTTCGACCACTTCCGGCTCTGCGTTGGCCATTTTCCCTCTATCACCCCTTCTCCTATCTGCCCCAGGCCCCCCAGATTCTGCCCTGCAGAGGATAATGACAATGGTGTTTGATGAGGGATTTGGTATTGCAGAACCTGTTCCATCCAGGCTACATGGTGCACAATGGCTTCAACGTGGACAAGACCAACATCTTGCTGATAAGCAAGCTGAAGACGGATGGGTGGGAGGAGACAGGGGATGCCTGGCAGAAGATCACCTTGGATGACCCCTTCGTGGAGGAGTTTGCCACCTGCGACTCCCAGCTCTGGGCCATCACCAACGCCATCGCAGTTTAGCCTCTCCCTTTTCAGTTCAGCAGTCCAATATTACCCCTCCCCACAATACAGGACCTCCTCCGCTGGCTGGCGGAGGGCCAAGGTCATCTTTGCCATAGAGGACTGGCTGGGAGAAGAGGACGACTGCACATGGGAGCTGTGTACGAATGTGGTGTGCTGGTGGTGCTGATGGTGGAGCTGATGTTGAATTGATTTTAGGTGATAGTGCTGCGGCACTATCTGGCGGATATCATGGCAGTGCTGTGGGATGGGGCCTCACAGCGCCAGCAGGAGATGTTGGAGGAGTATTGGGAGCGATCGGTTCATTTCCCCTCAAATCCTTCCCACCCCAACCCTTCTGCAAGTGCTTCCTTTGCTACAGGAGGCCACAGCGTGGCTGGCGGAGTTCGGGATCCAAGCACTGGGTCCCCGTGAGGGCTACAGCGACCACCTCTGGGGCCTCTGCCCCTTCGCCAATGCCATAATGTGGGAAGACCATGTGAACATCCATTAATTTGCGATTTATTATCTTTTTTGCAAAGAATTATTGAGTAATTGTTTAATGTTTCCATTCAAATGATTTCGCAATTTTTTCTCATTTTTGCGTTGTGTTTTTGATGAGTTTGAGCCCACTCTTCTTGCATTGAAGCCAAAAACAGAAAAAGAGACACTTATAGCAAGGTGTTATAGGAAAAGCAAAATTGGAAATGAAGGCTGGGTGGAGCAGTGAATAGAATGCACTGCTTTTGATGGCAATCCTGTTCTATGGCCATGCGCTCAACATGGAGATGGGGATGGCGGTGGATGAGCTCTCTGAGCCAGTCATCAAATTCCCCATTCCCCCACCCCACCCCAATGCCATTGATTTGGTGGGACTGAAGCTCAGCTACATCCCAGCCTCCAGCCCAGGGCCCAGCCTCCAGACAGGCCAGCATCACCATTTCCAGCCCTTCTCTACTGCAACTCCCCGTCCTGTACTTCTTTAGATCAGGACAGCGCTTCAGCAGTTCCAGGACGAAATCTCGCTCCCCGCTGGCATTCTGATCACCTATGAAATTTCTTTTGTATGCCAACCAGATAATAAAATTTTAAAGTCCTTACTTAGTCTCAGATCAGATTGGACTAAAGGCGGGAAAATATGAAACAAAGTTGAACTATATTGTATGCCAACCAAATAATACAACTGTAAAGTCCTTACATTGTCCCAGATCAGATTGGACTAAAGGCAGGAAAATATTAACCAAAGTTGAATAGCCACATTTCTTGCAGGGCGGGGAAAGATACACTGGCTACAGGGAGGGGCAACAGATGGCCAGGGTCGTAGTCATAGTCTATCTGGCACTGACGGATGGGCACACCATTGAGGCCTGGCAGGGTGAGAATGCTGTAGCAGTAGCCTTCAACTGACTCCAGCTGCCCCACGACCTCCGGCAGAGGTAGAGACATGGACGACGGCCACTGTACCCCCACTCCTCAGGACTCCATTATCAACATCTTATTCTGTTCTGGCATTTATGTATGGCCCACTTTGATAGGCCCACTTTGATATTTTTTGTATTGTTTATTTAATTAATAAAATAACTAATAAATCAAGGTGGCCTTATTGTTTAAAGGATAATGCTGGGGGATGATGAGGATAAGGATGGGTTTTAAGGTGGAAGTCATGGATGACAAGGAAGACAAAGTGGATGTGGAGGGGCTGGTGGAGGACGAGGAAGATGTGATCGTGGAGAGGCTGGAGAAGCATGTGGATGACAAGGAGGAGGAGGTGGACGTTGTTGGGCTGGATGAGGATGAGGAAGAGGCAGTTGACGCAGCTCGAGTGCTCCTTGAGGGCATGCCCACAAAGGCTGCGAATGCGAAATCCCTCTGCACTGAGGACTTCCCGAACTTGGTTCATTTCCCCCCCCCAATCCTCATTTCCATTTGTCCACTTGTAACATTGTTTGAGGACTTTGTTAAGTTGTGTGGCTCCTTTTACCATCCCAGCAAGGGATTCCTACCCAATTTGTCCAAGTATCAGTCTGCCTGAGAGGTAGCCAATGAGGTGGCGCTTATTTACCCTGGCAAGGGGCGTAATGGAAGCAGTTGCAGAAGAAGCACATTTGTGCGGAGTTCAAGGAGGAGGACATGGAGAAGAAAGTGGCGGCCCTTGACAATGTATACATGCACCAAAAAAAAGTTTGAGGGACAGGGGGAGAATGATAAATAAGACAGCAATGGTGTTTTCTGGTCATGAACGGTATTGCTGTGGATTTGTTGAAATCTGGACATGACTACCTCTGAAAACTTCAAGCGCAAGGCTCCAATGTGACAGTTGAGGATTACAAACAACTTTTCAAGAATGACTTGGACAAACATGATCAGTATTTGTCCTAAATCCATTTCTCCAGCTTTTGCTTTTGTTGATTGATTGTTGCAAGTTTGCCTTTGTTTGCCTGAGTCTCTTTCTTCTCTTCTCGCAATTGCAAGCAAAACCAAAATTTCCAACAAATATCCAACAAGCCTCATGGCGACAGAAATTTTGGGCATGACTCAGTGCTGCATGAGTAATGCTGGGGCATCTGCTTAGGACCAGTGGATAAACTGTAGAGAAATGCGCATTCGATTTTCAACGCAAAATATATTTCTGCAGCTCTGCAAGCCTGTGGACCATTTACAAGCCTGTGGACTTTACTGGGGAATAATTGATGAAATCATTTGAAGCTTCCATTGGAGTAAGATGAGTGGAGCTGGCGACGAGAGGAGTGGAGGAGGAGAGGAGAGGAGTGGAGCGGAAAGCAGCGATGAGTTCCCAGAGCTGGTCCTAAAGATGGAGGGAACAGAGGAGGAGGCAGAGGAGTCCAGTTGCAACTTTTACTGCATGCACTGCTACCGCCCTCACCAGCACTGCCACTGCCACTGCCCCCCTCACCAGCAGTCCACAAAGGTCCCTTTCATGAGTGCTCCCCTCATTCCTTTCTTCCATCAATGTGTCTGATGCTTGACAGGAGGTGCAGACAACCCTAGACTGGCCCCTGGATTGCTGCGTGCCACTGGTGGTGTACCTGAAGTTGCCGAAGAACAAACCCAGCATCAAGTACAACATATTCAACCACCTCAGAGATGTGCCTGCAGAGGAGGAGGGTCCCACCAGGAACCCCAAGCCTAATCGAAAGGTTCCTTCCAAATTCATCCAGGATGGGCATAAAATCAATGCCAGCTTGAATGGTTGAGGCTAGGCGACAGGCCATGGCCTGGCTGATGACGATGAGCCATGGCCTAAGCCCAATGAGAAAGCCCCTACTCCCCACACCCGGCAGCCTCCTTGCCACCGCAAGCCAAGTCCAAGCCATGTCCGCCCAAGTTGCCCTCTTCAACCCCACACCCACATTCATCCCCACCCTCAACAACATCTCTTTCAAACAGTACACCCCCACCACCTCCACCCCATCTTGAATTACTTCTCCAACAATTAAACCACCACCTCCACCCTCGCCCCCACCACCACATCCTACAATTTCTCCTCCATCCATAACACCTCCCCCCTCACCCCACCACCTCCCTCCTCTCCCTCCATCCCTAAAGTGCGCGCCTCCACCCTCACCCCCACCACCCCCTCCTCCTTTCTCTCCTTCCCCCGCCTCCAATTTCTCCTCCATCCCCAACCACCAAGTCCACCCCTCACCCCCCTCCCCTCACCCCCACCCCCACCTCCACCCTCACCCCCCCCACCACCTGCACCACCACAACCCAGCCACCACCAACACCCTCCCGAGTCCCCCCTCTTACATGCCCTTGTTCCCTTGATGATTGCTTTGCACAAATAACCTGTTTAGTTCTATCGCGATTCGGTTATACTGCTTCTATTTGCTTGCAACGATTCGGTTATACTGCTTTTCTCGTTTCCATTTCATCGCTCCAATTGCTTCCTCCTTTTGTTTTTTCCAATTGCTTCCGATTCAGTTTTGATTTTGCTGAGAAAATGATTAAGCTATGCTAGTTTTATCGCACAAGAAAAGAAGGCAAAAAGGGGCCATAGGATGCAAGGGTTTGTGAAAACTAGATAGAAATTGTGATCATATGAGACGTTAGTCAAAAAGAAGGGTCAATTTGGGAGTATGTACATGGGCCGATGGCGGGAAGGGACTAGGGCCAAACGGCCCAGGCGGCGGTGGCCTTGGTGGGTGCGGCCGGGAAGGCCTTGTAGAAGGCATTCATCCCGCGCTTGAACTCGTCCTGCCAGCCCCAGATGCCTTCCACGGTGTCCGTGAGGCACTTCCACAGCAGCTACAGCACACACTCCTCTTCTCTATGGGGGGAGGTAGAAGAGAGGGGGTAAATGAAAGAACCTGGCCTGTGCCAATGCCAATCACGTGGCCGCTGGGCCACTCCTTGTCCGGATTGCAGAGGATGAAGAGGTGGGGGTTGAAGATCGCCTCCTTGAGGCCCAACGAGCTCCAACAGACCTCGCCAAGGCATTGACAGGCCCCACCAGGCCTCAATACGGCCTTGAGAGGCCCAACCAGGCCTCGACAAGGCCTTGGGAGGCCCAACCAGGCCTTGACAAGCCATTGGGAGTCCCCACCAGGCCTCGACAAGGCCATGAGAGGTCCCTCCAGACCTCGCCAAGGCATTGGGAGGCCTCACCAGGCCTCAACAAGGCCTTGGAAGGCTCCAACAGACCTCGCCAAGGCATTGACAGGCCCCACCAGGCCTCGACATGGCCTTGAGAGGCCCAACCAGGCCTCGACAAGGCCTTGAGAGGCCCCTCCAGACCTCGCCAAGGCATTGAGAGGCCCCACCAGGCCTCAACTAGGCATTGACAGGCCCCAACATTCCTCGACAAGGCTTTGGGAAGCTACACCAGACCTCGCCAAGGCATTGGGAGGCCTCACCAGGCCTCAACAAGGCCTTGGAAGGCTCCAACAGACCTCGCCAAGGCATTGACAGGCCCCACCAGGCCTCGACATGGCCTTGAGAGGCCCAACCAGGCCTCGACAAGGCCTTGAGAGGTCCCTCGAGACCTCGCCAAGGCATTTAGAGGCCCACCATGCCTCTACTTGGCCTTGGGAGACCCCACCAGACCAGGACAAAGCCTTGAGAAGTCCATCCAGACCTCGACAAGGCCTTGAGAAGACCCTCCAGACCTCGACAAAGCCTTGGAAGGCATCAACAGACCTCGCCAAGGCCTTGGGAAGCCCTACCAGACCTCGCCAAGGCATTGGGAGGCCCCACCAGGCCTCGACAAGGCCTTGAGAGGCCCAACCAGGCCTCGACAAGGCATTGGGAGGTCCCACCAGACATCGCCAAGACATTGGTAGGCCCCACCAGGCCTCGACAAGGCCTTGGAAGGCTCCACCATACCTCGACAAGGCATTGGGAGGCCCCACCAGGCCTAGACAAGGCCTTGGAAGGCCTCAACAGACCTCGCCAAGGCCTTGACTGGTCCCACCAGACCTAGACAAGGCCTTGGAAGGCCTCAACAGACCTCGCCAAGGCCTTGACTGGTCCCACCAGACCTCGCCAAGGCATTGAGAGGCCCAACCAGGCCTCGACTAGGCCTTGGGAGACCCCACCAGGCCTAAACAAGGCACTGGGAGGCCCCACCAGGCCTAGACAAGGCCTTGAAAAGTCCCAACAGACCACGACAATGCCTTGGAAGGCTCCAACAGATCTCGCCAAGGCATTGGAAGGCCCCACCAGGCCTCAATACGGCCTTGAGAGGCCCAACCAGGCCTCGACAAGGCCTTGGGAGGCCCCACCAGGACTCGACAAGGCCTTGAGAGGTCCCTCCAGACCTCGCCAAGGCATTGAGAGACCCCAACAGGCCTCAACTAGGCATTGGCAGGCCCCAACATACCTCGACAAGGCTTTGGGAAGCCCCACCACCCACCCTAACTCCAAGCAAGGCAATGGCCACCGCTCAGCCTCTGGACATCCACAGCTTGGTGTACTGTTTCCTGGTCAAGCTGCTGAATAAGTCCAAGGCCTACCAACTCCGGGTTAGCTCCTCTCACTATCTGCACACCATTGTCTACTTACATTGACCTCCTGAGGATATGCATGAGTATAGGTTGCACTTTTTTGAGTGGACTGGCCAGGATGTGGTGGGGCAGCTTGATGGAAGCCTGCTGATCAGCGGGCAGCTCTTCCTCCTGAAGAAGCAAAAGAACGGGGAGGATGGGTGGGACAAGACTATGAGCTGCTGGAGCCAGACCTCCCATGTCAACCCCATCCTGTACAGCGAAGACTACTCCAACCCAACCCTCTGGAGCATCTGCTATGCCATAGTGGTTTGCCTTCTTCACTTTCATACCCTCACTCATTACTCTGTCCCCTGTTCCCTTCACAGTTGACACATTCAAGCTCAATCTATCATGCTCCAAACTGAGGCCTTGTTCAGGATCTGCTCCACTGGCTCAAGGTGGGGTATGGCAAGGCCCGCGTCATCTTTGGCGTGGGAAGGGGGACATGGGCGGTGGATGCAGCGGCCATCCAACGCGATGTCCTCGTCCTCCACTACTTCCTGGCCAACATGATCAGCTGTCTGTGGGATGAGGCACGGGCCTCGCCGCATCTCCGCCAGGACTGGAAGGACCTGAAGGAGATGTGGGTGCAGGTGGTATACTCTTTTCTCCCCTACCATCCAGAACAATCCTGACAAGAGTAATGACTTGAAAGGGGAGTCCAGCCTGGATGCCACAGCGCTGCCGCTTTGCCATCCCCATGCTGCTCCCGTGCAGGGTCTACATCGGCTGGGAGGGCAGACTCAACTCCGTCTTCGAAGCCCGTGACTATGACGCCCTCATCATCTAAGGTCTCAGCCCCTACCTTTCCATTCCATCCCTCTCCTTCCACAGTCTTCCACCGCCCCGATCTACAAGAGCCACCCCCCCCCCCCCAACATACCCGCCACCCCCCCCTCTCAACCCAATCCTTTCTCTGAGCCCTACATCCCTTCACACACCACTTGCGCTCTCTCTCCTTCTGCCCCAATCCCTCTGACTCAGCGCCCTATCCTTCCATCCCTCCATCCTCACCATGGACTCCGACAACAGCTCCATCTACTCCAACACCTCCACCAACCCCGACAACCTTCCCATCCACATCCTGGCCTACAGCTTCCTCTACAACCTCATCAATGAGACCAAGGAGTTCCGCCTCCACGTTAGCTCTCTTCTCCTGGCTCCTCTCTCAGTCTGCATAGGACTTGTGTAGTTAGATTGAGTGATTGGCTGAGCAATGATTGGAGAGGGCATTAGTTGAGTGGGTGCAGACGCATGAGGTGGGCAGCACCGGGGGAGCATGGTGTGGCATACAGCGAGCTCTGGCTGCTGCGCCTGCTGCTGGACAGAGAGGAAAGCTGGGAGATGACGGGCAGCTGCTGGTCGCGGACCTGCGTCCAGAATGTCCTCATCTTCTCTGACGACTTCGTCAACCCCGACGTCTGGACCATCCTCTACGCAGTGGCGGTGTGCCTTCTCCACTCTCACACCCTCCCTTATTCCTCAATCTCATCCCTGCACCTCACAGTCTATGCATCCAAACTCTCTTCCTTCACCCTCCACACTAACACAATGTTCAAGACATGCTCCGCTGGCTGGAGTAGGGCTTCTACATCTCCCTGGTCCTCTTCGGGCACAGCGGGGCCAAGGGGGATCTAGTGAACCCAGTGAAGGTGTGGCGGGACATCACCATACTCCGCTTCTACCTCACTGACCTCATCGGCTGCGTCTACGGCAACACCTTCCTCCAGTTGCCCTTTTGCCTTCAGTGCCGAAGTTTTCCCATCTCCTTTCCTCCATCACCAAACTCACAAAAACACTAAATACAACATTTCAATGCTGCATAAGGGCCAGCAACAAACATCTGCGCAAAGGCAGGCTAGATTTGCCAGGCGATAAGCTTTGAAACAGAATGCAACAGCCTTATTCTTCTATGTATGCCCCTTTCCACATTTCCTCATAGGGCACAGTTGGTATTTTTAGATCGCAATTGTTCAATTAGCAGTAGGCGAGCATAGGACCATGGCGCAGAACTGCAGCAACACCAAGGCCATGCCCTTGCAGGGCAGCCAGGTCGTCTCAGCCATCTGTGCCTTGTTAGCAAGGGCTGTGAATGTTGCCTGCTGCAGGTGGAAGTGGATGACTGGTGGGGTGGAGACTATGACGAATGGGCAGCTCAGTTTGTGGGAAAGCCCCTGCCCAAACCCATGTTCTCCATCCCCACCTCTGTCTTCCTGGCCTCTCATCAGTTTGGACAGTTCCCTGGCAGCAACGCGTCCAAGTCTAAGGCCAAGTCTGGCAGCGTGGAGTCCAAGGCCAAGGCCGTTCAGTGCATCAAAGAAGACATACCCCCACTTATACATCATTTCTTCCCCATTCTTCATTGCTGGCAATTTGTAGGCAATTTGCTGGCAATTTTATTCTCCCGTTTTTCTCCAGCTTTGCTTTTCTCCAGCTTGGTTGAGTTTGCGTTTGTTTGACTGAATCTCTCTCTTCTCTTCTTGCACTCACAAGCGAAACCAAAGTTTCCAACAGAGATCCAAATGGCAGTTGAAAAATGCACCCAAAAAGGCTTGGCATCTAAAAGGTAGCTGAAAAAATCGATGATGAAGCTGAGGATGAAAAGGTGAGACTTGGCTACTCTTTCTTAGGGGACTGAATGGCACGGTGGGGGCATGGAATCAAGTTGCTGAGCTGCTCATCAGTCATCTGGAAGCCTTTGGCCTTGTCGACCCATGCCCGGAGGAGTGCCTGGTTGTTGTGGAGGAGAGTCTCGCGGTGGAGCAGCTCCCTTTTGCCCGGTTCCATTTGAGGGACGAAGCTATGCTGGCCTGGCTGAACAGGTTCCCAGATTCCCACCAATGATTTCAGTATTTCTTGCTTTAGTTTGTCTTTGCCTCTTAGTCAAGGTTGTTTTGTCTGCAATGAATAAATGTTTACCAATTCACATTTATAGATCAGCTCAAACTTCCTATCGTATCTCTCAGTCCCAAATTCCTAAGGACCAAAAGCAGTATACTTAGCAGTGATTCTCCTGCTGCTACTTGCCAGACCTGGGCCACCCTGGCTTTGATTTGGTGTACCTTGCAAGGTGAAGGTCCTGGCTTTATTCAAGCAGCTAGGAGCATCATTTAAGTAGCATAGCTAGGCAGAAAGCCACAAAAGTTGCAGTTCCTCACTTCAACTTTGTCACATTTTAATAACTGGTAGATGTGGGGCTTTTATATAGTGCTGGGGAGTCTGACCAAAGCTTATCAGCTCAGAGGATAATCCTAAGAAGCTTAAGGGAAATAGGGACCAGCATTGCATATCAGAGACCATTTGGTTCTGAGGACAGTTATGCTCACATTTTCCTCCCCAGCATAACCTGAAAAGGTTCTGGGCTCACTGAGGACCCTTTTATACTGTCCCAGCTTGCCTATGTGTACTCTGGCAAAACATGTTTGCCATGAAGTTTCTTCATGTTTTGCTGGAACCCTTTTCCCCTAAGCTTCTAGAATTATCCTTTAAGCTACTTAGTTTTGGCCAGACTCCCAAGCACTATATAAGAGTTCCTTTTGCCAGCCCTTCAGTTGTGACAGAGTTGAATAGTGGATCTGTGACAAATGTGGCTACTGGTGCCTGCCCAGCTCATGTCTGAGTTGTCAGCATTGATTAAACAAAGCCTGGACTTTCACCTTTATCTCTGAGTCATCAATATCTACCACATCAAGGCCAGAGGTCCCAGGTCAAGCAACTAGCAGCAGGAGGAGCACTGATAAGCATGTTGCTTTTGGTCCAAGCAAATGTGGACTGAGAGATACTAGAATAAGTTTGGGCTGATCTGAAGTCAGTGTAAGAAGTATTCTTTAGGATTTTTTATGCGTGACAAGTACGACGAGGAGGACAGAGCCAATGAGGACGAGGCCGTGGATGCATCAGAAGCTCATGGAGGAGGACTCCGAACTCCCACCCATTGACCACCTCATCCCCGGCACTCCTGTGGCCGAGCCACACCAGCCCTTCTTCTTCCAACCTCCCCTCCTACCCTCTCAAGAAGGGGAGGTGATGGAGGGTGAAGAGGGGGCTGTGGGTGGAGAGGATCTGGGTCCGTCGCAGCTGGAGGCTGAGGGGCAGGACTGGGAGGAGGACTTCCGAGGCTACAGCCCTGACCAGCTCCTTCCCCACAGTGACATAGTCGACTGCCTGCTGCCCCCCTCCATGCACTGGTTCACCAACGAACCCTTCGTCAATGCCTCCTCCTTCCAGGGCCCCCAACCACCCAGCTCCAACCTCACCCCCAACCCAGGGTCTGAGCCACCTCCTCCCTACCCAGGCAGAGGACAATGTTCACGCTCTCCTTACATTCCCCCACCGATGCGCAGAGCCAGGTGGGGCTTTGGAGGAGGAGAGCGGGAGGGTGGATGGGGTCAGGAGGCACCGGATTGAGTCCAGGCCAACCCCTGGGCCTTTGGAGCCTATGAGCTTCGTCCTCAGCCGCCCCAGCAATTCCCCGTGGTTCGCGTCCACCCAGAGTTCTTATGTATCTACCCCCCCCTGCCTGTGATGTAATGGGCAGCTTATACCCTGACTGAAGACTGAAGAAAAGCGAGCTCTCTTGCGTAATCGCCAAGTTATCATCGATGCATCCAAGACTCCTACGAAGAAGAAGAGGGCCAGCCCTGGATCCTCGCTGGAGTTGTCAGCTCCACTGGCCTCTTCATTGCAGACAGAGACAGTGGACGTGCCCTTCGCTGCTCCCTCCAACAAAAAGCCTCCTACGAAGAAGAAGAGGGCCAGCCCTGGATCCTCGCTGGAGTTGTCAGCTCCACTGGCCTCTTCATTGCAGACAGAGACAGTGGACGTGCCCTTCGCTGCTCCCTCCAACAAAAAGCCTCCTACGAAGAAGAAGAGGGCCAGCCCTGGATCCTTGCTGGAGTTGTCAGCTCCACTGGCCTCTTCATTGCAGACAGAGACAGTGGACGTGCCCTTCGCTGCTCCCTCCAACAAAAAGCCTCCTACGAAGAAGAAGAGGGCCAGCCCTGAAGCTCACTGGAGTTGTAAGCTCCACTGGCCTCTTCATTTCAGACAGAGACAGTGGACCTGCCCGTAGCTGCTCACTCCAACAAAAAGCCCTCCTACGAAGAAGAAGAGGGCCAGCCCTGAATCCTCGCTGGAGTTGTCAGCTCCACTGGCCTCTTCATTGCAGACAGAGACAGTGGACGTGCCCTTCGCTGCTCCCTCCAACAAAAAGCCTCCTACGAAGAAGAAGAGGGCCAGCCCTGGATCCTCGCTGGAGTTGTCAGCTCCACTGGCCTCTTCATTGCAGACACAGACAGTGGACGTGCCCTTCGCTGCTCCCTCCAACAAAAAGCCTCCTCGGAAGAGGGGCCGCCCGGTCCTCCGGGTCGACCCCCCGCCCCTCCGCGACGGGCGCCCCCCCCCCGGACGAAGAAGAAGAGGGCCACCCCGGATCCTCTCTGGAGTTGTCAGCTCCACTGGCCTCTTCATTGCAGACAGAGACAGTGGACGTGCCCTTCGCTGCTCCCTCCAACAAAAAAGCCTCCTACGAAGAAGAAGAGGGCCAGCCCTGGATCCTCGCTGGAGTTGTCAGCTCCACTGGCCTCTTCATTGCAGACACAGACAGTGGACGTGCCCTTCGCTGCTCCCTCCAACAAAAAGCCTCCTCCCGAAAGAAGAAGAGGGCCAGCCCGGATCCTCACTGGAGTTGTCAGCTCCACTGGCTTCTTCATTGCAGACAGAGACAGTGGACGTGCCCTTCGCTGCTCCCTCCAACAAAAAGCCTCCCTACGAAGAAGAAGAGGGCCAGCCCGGATCCTCACTGGAGTTGTCAGCTCCACTGGCCTCTTCATTGCAGACAGAGACAGTGGACGTGCCCTTCGCTGCTCCCTGCAACAAAAAGACTCCTACGATGAAGAAGAGGGCCCGCCCGGATCCTCACTGGAGTTGTCAGCTCCACTGGCCTCTTCATTGCAGACAGAGACAGTGGACGTGCCCTTCGCTGCTCCCCCTCCAACAAAAAGCCTCCTACGAAGAAGAAGAGGGCCAGCCCTGGATCCTTGAGTTGTCAGCTCCACTGGCCTCTTCATTCCAGACCAGAGACAGTGGACGTGCCCTGCTGCTCCCTCCAACAAAAAGCCTCCTACGAAGAAGAAGAGGGCCAGCCCCGGATCCTCACTGGAGTTGTCAGCTCCACTGGCCTCTTCATTGCAGACACAGTGGACGTGCCCTTCGATGCTCCCTCCAACAAAAAGCCTCCTACGAAGAAGAAGAGGGCCAGCCCGGATCCTCACTGGAGTTGTCAGCTCCACTGGCCTCTTCATTGCAGACAGAGACAGTGGACGTGCCCTTCGCTGCTCCCTCCAACAAAAAGCCTCCTACGAAGAAGAAGAGGGCCAGCCCGGATCCTCACTGGAGTTGTCAGCTCCACTGGCCTCTTCATTGCAGACAGAGACAGTGGACGTGCCCTTCGCTGCTCCCTCCAACAAAAAGCCTCCTACGAAGAAGAAGAGGGCCAGCCCGGATCCTCACTGGAGTTGTCAGCTCCACTGGCCTCTTCATTGCAGACAGAGACAGTGGACGTGCCCTTCGCTGCTCCCTCCAACAAAAAGCCTCCTACGAAGAAGAAGAGGGCCAGCCCGGATCCTCACTGGAGTTGTCAGCTCCACTGGCCTCTTCATTGCAGACAGAGACAGTGGACGTGCCCTTCGCTGCTCCCTCCAACAAAAAGCCTCCTACGAAGAAGAAGAGGGCCAGCCCTGGATCCTCGCTGGAGTTGTCAGCTCCACTGGCCTCTTCATTGCAGACAGAGACAGTGGACGTGCCCTTCGCTGCTCCCTCCAACAAAAAGCCTCCTACGAAGAAGAAGAGGGCCAGCCCTGGATCCTCGCTGGAGTTGTCAGCTCCACTGGCCTCTTCATTGCAGACACAGACAGTGGACGTGCCCTTCGCTGCTCCCTCCAACAAAAAGCCTCCTACGAAGAAGAAGAGGGCCAGCCCGGATCCTCACTGGAGTTGTCAGCTCCACTGGCCTCTTCATTGCAGACAGAGACAGTGGACGTGCCCTTCGCTGCTCCCTCCAACAAAAAGCCTCCAACGAAGAAGATGAGAGGCCAGCCCTGGATCCTCACTGGAGTTGTCAGCTCCACTGGCCTCTTCATTGCAGACAGAGACAGTGGACGTGCCCTTCGCTGCTCCCTCCAACAAAAAGCCTCCTACGAAGAAGAAGAGGGCCAGCCCGGATCCTCACTGGAGTTGTCAGCTCCACTGGCCTCTTCATTGCAGACAGAGACAGTGGACGTGCCCTTCGCTGCTCCCTCCAACAAAAAGCCTCCTACGAAGAAGAAGAGGGCCAGCCCTGGATCCTCGCTGGAGTTGTCAGCTCCACTGGCCTCTTCATTGCAGACACAGACAGTGGACGTGCCCTTCGCTGCTCCCTCCAACAAAAAGCCTCCTACGAAGAAGAAGAGGGCCAGCCCGGATCCTCACTGGAGTTGTCAGCTCCACTGGCCTCTTCATTGCAGACAGAGACAGTGGACGTGCCCTTCGCTGCTCCCTCCAACAAAAAGCCTC
>JASANA010006231.1:0-20003 GCA_030248095.1 Ptycholaimellus sp. GST1_10
CTGTTCTTGGTTCAGTTACGTATTGCTCTTGAAATGGCCAGGAGCCTAGAGAGCCTCCGTGGTGGCGCTTGCGGTGCCCCCGGGCGGGGTGAAGGTGAACTTGTGCCGCATGCCCTGCTTCTCCAGCTCCACCACCTCCGCGTCCAGCATCTGGTCGTACATGGAACGCGGCAGCACCTTGCCCGTATTCGCCTGATCGCAATCCGGGCAACAGACAGAGAAGTCCCAAGGCTTTGTGCCCTGCGCAGACTTGTCATTGAGAAGGGTCCAACCCATCATCCCAGCGGAGCCCTGGGGGGTGAAGAAAGCGTCGAGGCCGAAGAGGCAGTAGATGCCCTCGCAGCGCCCGCAGACGATCTTCTGCTTGCTGTGCTTCCCGTCCCCCGTCCGCGTCCCCGGGCATGTCGAGGTGCAGCCCCGCTTGGAGGTAGGAGGCAAAACAGGAGGTTTAGCAGCCATGCTGGGAGACTTGCGTCAGCCCAGAGCAAGAGAAAGAGAGGGGGAGAGTTGCCGACGATGCAGTCGAAGCTGTGGAGGTCGCCGCCGACGTCCCAGCAGCTGACCAACTTTCCCCCGCTCACCAGGTCCAAAAGTAAGGCTCCATGATGCTTTCGCTGATTGTCTTTACTGAACACATTAGAACTCGGTCAGCAGACGCATTGCAATGGCCCATCGTGAAACCTCAGGAACAAACGCGCCGATTAGATTCACGGCTCCAGATGCTCTCCAGCCCCGAGTCTGTCCATCACATCTTCTCCACCCTCTTCTCCCGATTTGCAAAGGCTCCTGAGCTGGTCATCTATGACCATGCCTGCGCCCTCCATTGCTACTTCCTCAATCGAGAGCCCAACTTCTTCCACAAAACAACCACTCACCCTCCTGCATCGCTTCCACCGAAAAAACACCACACTGCCTGCAATGCTGGCTACTGCGACTTGGACTTCTACCCAAAGTATGCCCACGTCCGCACCCAGTGGGCTGGAGTCGACAAGCTCCCGGCTAAAGAAGCTCTCACCCTCCCTCTCTTACATGTCTCCACCAAAGTTTTTTCAAAGTCTCCTTATTGTTTGCCTCTCTATAATGGTCGACAGTAAAATATGCTTTCGAAAATCAATTCAATAAGCATAGTCTATACATCCGATATGGCCTCAAACCAAAAGCCCCCGGGGGGCTTCAAAAACACAGCCCCCGGGGGGCTTCAAAAACACAGCCCCCGGGGGGCTTCAAAAATACAGCCTCCGGGGGGCTGCAAAAACACAGCCCCCGGGGGGCTTTACCCGGGGGGTCGGGAATGCCTCTTAATTTTCACTAAGTACGTAGTTAAGGGTCAGACCATTTCATCTGGATAGCATATCTTGCCTAAACCTGAACATGAATGATATCCACTCTACCTCATCCTAGCAACTCATTGTAACCTGTATATGCAGTTTTTACATTATTTTGGGTCTTCAGGGGTCAATTTATCCTGAAAAAACCCGAGGAATAAGTGCCTAAAATTTTTCATACCCGAGGAATGGGTAAGAAAAATTTTTCATACTCGAGGAATGGGTAAGAAAAATTTTTCATACCTGAGGACTGGGTAAACTTTAATTGACCCGAGGAATGAGTATGAAAAATTTTTCATTCCACCAAAAAATGGCCAAATTTTGACTATTTTCATAAAAATAGCGTCGATGGCCCAAAAAATTAAAACGACTAGGAACGAGTGGTACCATTCGAAGCGGAAATGTCCAATACACAACCCCATGTGGTTAGTTTGATAATTTTTCAACAAAAATTTAGAGAAATCAGGCGGAATATTCTGGTGGTATAAAAATATGGCAAAAAATATGGAAAATGAGTGAAAAAGTATGGAAAATGAGGAATGTGTATGAAATCGATTTTGTCGGCCCCTCATGACTCAAATTATCCCCCGCTCATCAAAATCGACTCCAACTATCCCCCCTCATGACTCCAATTATCCCCCTCTCATGAGATTTGACTCCAATTATCCACCCCTCATGATTCAGGGCTTCGATTCTTAGGTCTAAGCCCAATTCCAGGTCTAAGCCTAAGCCTAACGGCCCATGAGGGGGGTAAGAACCTTGAGGGAGGTAGTTTGCTTGAGGGGGGTAAAAGCTTAAGGAGGACAGGCACCTCATGAGAGGGGGATAGTTGGAGTGAGCCGATTCCGCTAGTACTTGGGCTGGCGCGAGGGAGCAAAGCGAACCGTCAGCGCCCAGCCCTTCTTTTCAACCTAGGTGTATGTTTTTGGGGTTATTGCTAGATCTCAATTTTGATAAGGATTTTTGCAACAACCTTTTCATTTTGAGATAAAATTCCAGCTGGCCTAAGCATGGAACAAGAAGATTATAAATAATAACAATTTAGCTTCCTCAGGTTTTGGTTTGCTTCTCCTACTTCAGGTTTAGGCAAGTCTATCTCATTACCAGTGATGGTCACTGGTTATTAACCAGTTACCCGTATTTTGGAATTTTAAACGTTTGACGCGAAATTTCTGACATAATCGTATTTATATTTTTATTTGGAAACGCCCCTCCAACTGGTTTCTATAACAAGTTGGGGGCATCTTTTTCATGCCTCCCCAGATCCTATGTTGAAGCATTGAAGGCCTCCCCTATCCCTATGTTGAAGCATAGGTAGCCTCCCCCATCCCTATATTGAAGCATAGGGAGCCTCCCCCGCCCCTATATTGAAGCACAGGAAGCCTCCCTATCGCTATGGTGGAGCATAGGGAGGCTTCCCCTCCCTATCCCGCGAAGGCCTTTGAAACATTAGACATCTTAATAATGAGCTGCCTATGTAGCCTCCCTCACATATTAAGCTCTAACAAGAGCTAGATTCTTCAAAGGTCTCCCCACCCAACCCTGCTTTCATCATAGGGACGGGCGAGCCTCCCTATGCTTCACTCTCAGCAGCGGGAGGCTCACTATGCTTCAATCTAGGGATGGGGAGGCCTCTCATGCTTACACAGAGAGATGGGGGAGGCCCCTAATGCTTCAGCATAGGGACAGGTGAGCCTCCCTGTGCTTCAACATAAAAATATGGGGATATCCACAAAAAATGTAAAGATAAACATGCATAAAAGAAGTCAAAATAAGAAGTAAAAAACAACAATTATAATTCAAAAATAATTCAACATGCTTCATGATTCATTCAACATTTCCTAAGATCACAGCCCAATGATGTAAGAAGTCATTATGGTGATAGCTGCATTCATTGCCAAGCCGAAGCCATACTTTTCCTATGCTTAGGTGGGCGAAAAAGGAAGGGAAATATTTTGAAAATTTTTAGCCGGAAAAAATACTGGCTACCGCCTATTATTAGGCGGTAACCAGTCACCGTTAGAAATAAAATACCAAAATATAATATTTTGGATATTTCGGATATTTAGAATTTTAACAAGGTGAGGGTTTACAAATATAATCGTATTTATATTTTTATTTGGAAAGGCCTAAAAAAAAGTGACCATCACTGCTCATTACATAGTCCAAATGCCTGGGCTTTGCAGCCGGTGTCTAGGGAGAACCTGGACAAGGTGTACGGACAGGGCCTGAGGAGAAAGGGCACGGGCCAGATCGACCAGTGCCGCCTCAGCCTACGCCAGCTCCTCCACCTTTGGCACCCCCTCACCAGCAATTCCACCCTCGCTTGCTTCACCTCAAGCTCAGGCCCAGATACACTTCCACGGCTGCCCTATATTCTTTCCCTGCCTATTTCAAAACCTTCGAGGTCGGCATCATTTCGAGCCCCCTTCCCTGGGGGGTTCGGGCCTGGGGGCCCTCTGGCCCCACCGGGTCAGGGGGCTCTGGAATCAGCTTTCAGAGGAAGTGGCTGGCAGGCGGAGGGGCGCTTTCACTGCGGCGGCCACGAACCTGGTGGAGACCTACCTAGCGGAGTGATTTTGATGCCCATTTTGTGACAAACGTTTCTCCATGCATCTCCTCTTCATTCTTCCCTCGTTGGAGTGGGCCGTGAGTTCCCTCCTTCTTCTCTCAGATAAACACTGAGCCCCCGAAAAAAGAAAAGGCAAGGGGAACTCTAGCCGAGTCAGCCATCGAATGAATCATTTCTGGGCTTGAAGGACAAGGAGTGCGAGGAGGACCCTTGCTCGCTGAACGGCCGGCACCAGCCCCCTATTCACTTCAACTCTGCCCAGTTCTACGGATTCTCGGAGTTTTGGTAAGCTCTCAATGCTCGCTGTCGACTGATGAGAAATCAGTTGTCATCAAAATAATGAAGACTTTTAGCACTTCCTTGACGCTTGCAATCAACAGTGACAGGGGCGGAGCTACCTATGGGCATTTTAGGCGAATGCCCCCCCCCCGAAGCCATTTCGGGGGGGCAACGCCCCCCCCGAAATGTTTGAACAAATTTTCACTTTAGGCAAAATAGCCAAAAAAAATTTTGCACTCCGCGCATTGTTCACAATTTTTTCCATTACATTTCCTAGTTTTTAAGTGTTTAGTGCTAGTTTTATGGGCCAGATTGCCTAAGCACATTTTTCCTTGGTTTCTGTTTCCATAAAGATTACAAATTGTTTGAACAAATTTTCACATTAGGCAAAACAGCCAAAAAAATTTGCGCTCCGCTCCGTGTTGACATTTTTTTTTCTTTTCATTTGCCAGGATTTTTATTACATTTCCAAATTAAATTAAAATTAGTTTTATGGGCCAGATTGCCTAAGCACATTTTTCCTTGGTTTGGTTTCCTTGGTTATTATGAACTGAGAGAAATTCTTACATCAAAATTTTGATTAACAAAAATATTACAGCAATTTTGCCCTGAAATTTTTTCAAAAAATGAGTGCACAAATCCTTTACAATTTTAAGAGTCATTTTTTCAAAGTTTCTGGTGCCTAGGGGAGGGGACACCCCTCCCCTCGGGGATCCCCTCCCCAAGTCGGAGCTTTGCTCCTCCATTTTGCCCCCCCCCCCCCCGACCAAAAATCCTAGCTCCACCCTGAACAGTGAACAAAGTTTTCCTTCGTCAAAATATAATTTCACTTTCATTCTATAAATGTCAGTTGTGGTGAATATTAGAAAGAGACCATAACTGGTACCATCGGTAAGCCAAATATGGGTCTCTTTTCTACAAAATTTGGAATTGCCTCGAGCAAAAAGTCAAGGAAATTTATCTACTACTTGTGGAATCTGCTGCATCATCTGCATTTTGTTTTTGGGCGCACATGGAAAGAGACACTGAACTGCGCACCAAAAACAAAATGCAACTGTCCAAGCAGCAGATTCCACAAGTAGTAGATAAATTTCCTTGACTTTTTGCTCGAGGCAATTCCAAAATTTGGAGAAAAGAGACCCATATTTGGCTTGCCGATGGTACCAGTTATACCTTTTTAAAGCACCTGTTCATGTGCAATATTGTGCTAGCAAGAATATGGTTTCGTCTTAGATCAATCGCAAAAAAGTGTCGGGCGAGTAGTGTTCAAAATCCCGCCGTGCGCGCAAACCAAAGCCCCCCATGCTTCCTTCTCGTCCCACCTCCAGAACCTGTGATTCTCGGAATATTAGAGTGATGCAGAGGCTGGTGGCTCTGCTGTTAGCCCTGCAAGCCTTGCTGAGCGAAAGTGACCCGATCTACCGCCGCTGGCCCTACGAGAAGGCTGGGCGGAAGTGGCCCAAGTTCTGGCCGCCTTGGCAGCGATTCCCCAGTTCTCCTCCTCCTCCTTCCCTCCTCCCTCACCCCTCACTCTGAGCCCCAGAGGATGCGGGGGTGCTGTCGGAGTCGGAGTGGCGTCTGCTGCCGGCCAACCAGCGCCTGTACTTCCAGTACGAGTTCAGCCAGGCCTTCCTCTACCCCAACTGCGAGCGGTCTCTTCCCTGCGCCTGATTGAAAGAGAGGGAAGAAGGGTGGAGAGGGAATCAGGGACTGGGTGCTGAACCGACCGATGAAGGTGCTGCCCATCTACTACTTTCCCGGCGAGCACCTGGAGCTGAAGTGCTACGCCTGCATTCGGTACCTGCCGCTCTGCCAGTCTTGCGGGGATGAGAGGAGAAGAAGAGAGAATGCAGGCGAGACTACTACGATGCTCGGCCCAAGGAATGGCTCGTCCTGCCCCAGCAGCACATCCTACAACTTTTCAATGTACCACCTAAGATTTCGCGCATTCTTTGAGAGAGTTTATTATTAGGCGTAATTTATTGCTGCACTGACTTTTGAAATAGCCAATACGAATAGTATAAATTTCTTCTTAGCAATAGCTGATTTTGAGGCGTCGGAGCGTTCGCAGCACTGGCGTCACATTGCGGACTTTGATGCAGATTTGCGGGAGCAGTGGAACGAGTTCAGAAAGGTTGCCTCCCTCCATTGCTTGAGAGGAAGGGAGAAAGGAGTGGATGGATGGTTACATAGGAACAGGTAGGAAAGGGCATGGACAAATGGGGCCGCCCTTGGCTCGTCTACGACAGCCGTAAGTTTCCCAAAATGCCCGGCGCCCATGTCTGCAACCCCGCCACGCCGCCTCGCTACCAGGTTTCTCCCTCTCTACCATATCATGGCCATGTTTGTTCCGATTCTTATGGTTTAGGCTATTTTCCCGTTGCAATCCTTTGAAGCCCATCAATTAGAATTGGAACAAACATAGCCATAATATGAGATTCCAAAAATACTGGAGAAGTAAAGCTGCAAAATGGAATGCCCACTAAAAGTAAATGCAAAAGTAAATGTGATCCAATAAGTGTTTCGGCGTTTCAATGGTAAATCTTTGAGGCCATGTGCTCAACGCGCTATCCGCCGCTGGCCAAATTCCTGCAGCGGGACGGGAAGCTGATCATTGAGCATGCGAGCCCAGAGATCCAGGGCGCCTACTTCTGCCGCATGCATCCTGCCAGCAATCGGTCTCCCAAAAGCCCCCTTTCCATCCTTTCACCTGGCTCAACGCCTCTTTAGACACTACATCGTCTACATCCTGATGCCCATGCTGCCGTACCACGAAACTTGGAAGACAACCTGGACGGGGGGCAAGGACGCCTACAAGTACAGCTACTTCTACTCTGAGTGCCACAAAGGATTGTTCGATTCTCAACTTCACTTCGACACTCAAAGCTGGGGGCTGAGCTGAAAGAAACTTGCAGTGAGACTCCGAACCGCGTGCCGCACGTCTACTGGCAGTGGAACTACATACCGCAGTTCCTCGGCCAGTTCGGCCTCAATAAAACCTCTTACGCCGTCCCCGTCTACAGGGAGCCCCAGGGTTTCGACCAGCTGACGGGGACGGTTGTCTTTTGAGCTCTCTATCGCTGCAAAGAGGTGCAAGAAGGAGGGAGTTGAAAGATGCCGTATCGCTGGCGACTGGAGATGCACCCGGTGCTGGCGGAATTGGGGGACTATGAGGCGGGCATTGAACAGTTCAACCTGGACATTCGCTTCTCCTGGTCTGAGTGGGGCCTCTGCACCGCCTGCGCTCCCAACTGGGGCCGACGTACTCGTGAAGGTCTGCCTAGCTTCTTCCATTCCCACTCTTCCAAACCAAGAGGAGACATCCATGCTTTTCAGCTTTTGATGCTAGTAACGACCCAGCAAAGTATAAGTGTGCAGCTTAAATATTGGCCAATTTGCGATAAAATATCAAAAAAAATACATTCAGAAACTTTCTGTCCTTTGGAATTTTCAACTTTTGTCCTAATATTTTTTATTCAAATGAAAAAATGAACCAGGCCACTGCTATCTGCGTAAACGGGTGCCGGATCGGCCGATAGAGATCACGGGGAACACGATGGCCGCCAAATGGCTTGTTCAGCTAGACGAACTGCTCGATGTTCAGCCTTTCAGAGTCCCCTTTCCACCTCTGCCTGCCCCCAAAAGGCCCCCCAGCTCTTGTAGTGTGCAGGACGAAGGCATTCGCCTCTGGTCCGGCCTCCTGGTCCAGCTGATGAAGCAGCCGCGGCACACCTACGACCCTGACTGGCCGCAGGGCAAAGCTGAGGGCAGCTATCAGCAGCCTCTTACATACGCGGTTCAGCTTCCATAGCCCATCTATCATTTCTTTAGAATCCTTTCATTGCCTATTTTCCACTCTATTACTGCTAACAATAGTAAGCCAAGTCCAAGCCTAAGTTTAAATGCTTTCCGAAGCTCCAGCTAGGAGGAAGACTGAGCTTTGTTCTAACACCAGCCTATGTGTAGGAAATGAAGAGGAGAAGTAGAAGTGAGGCGAAGAGAGGAAGGCAAATTGCAGGCGCCAAAGTTCGACTACTGCTTCCAGGGCGCGGGGGGGACGGGGAACTCGGCGGAGCCCGGCTACAAGCGGATGTGGGACGCTCTCCTCGGCATCCTACCCTGGGACACCAACCTCAAGTACCAGAGCCAGCTTTTCCAACCCGACTTCTACTACGACCCCTCCACACTTCCTGTACCCCGCCCCCTTGACTCTGAGATGCTGTTGCTAGAGCAGGAGAGTTTGGAGGTCTTGTACAAGCTGTGCGTCAATGGAGTGCAAGGCCGGCGCTACCACTGGTACCAGAAAGCCTGGGACGAGACTGTGGGCGGCTACTTCTACGATGTGGAGAACTGCGCCGGGCCTTGTGAAAAGGCCCCGGAGAAGGAGACGCGGCACTAGACCTCTTTTTGCCTTTTTCATTTCTACCAAGCCTGATTTGAGTTTTCTTTCCTTCTCTTGTTCTGGTTATGCTGCGTTTGATCGGTGGGATGGAAAATGCACTTGATAGTGTGATCATGGCGTCAGTTTGCGATTGTGAATGAGTTGGATTGGAGAGAGAAAGCAGGAGCTAAATCTTGTCCAGCGTCTTGCCGGAGGGAACGCTTTTGCGGAAAGCTTCGTCCTCCTCCTTGCTGTTCACGCTGCTCATCTCCTGCCAGATCTGCTTCGTCGGCTTGCCAAACGTCACCAGCTGCAACCGAATCTCTCCATTCGCCTTTCCTAGAGATTGTCCAATTGATCGAAGCCCCCTGTCAGCTCGCTATGCCAAACGGAGCCCACTTACGGTGGAGCCGTCCTGGTCACAGCGTGGCGAGGCGACCAAGGTCTGAGAGCTGTTCAGGTGGAAGGGCTGGCGATACTTTTGCGCTCAATCAAGACTGGCTGAGGGTGGCTGAGTAGAGGAGGAGGAGAGAGGAGGAGGAGGAGTAAAGGAGCAGAGGAGGAGGAGGAATAAAGGAGGAACTGGGGCCGCAGTTCTCCTGGAAGATGGTGATGCCCTGGAGGGCGGGCATGCGGGTGTGGCATCGAAGGCCGGTCACCCTGCAATCGTTCTCCTACCCTCACTAGCCCCAGTCCACTCTGAGAGGGAGGGAGGCTGAACGGATTGACGCCGCAGTCGCAATTGATGCTGGCGTTCTGGCCGTCTCCGTTGCAGTCCACGGAGCAAATTCTCCGCACCTCGTTCGGCGTCTGGCACTCCGATTTGCACTGACAGTCACACTGCTCATTTCTTCGTTCTCATCATAATGCTGGGGATCGGAGTGGGGAGCGAAATTTTAAACCTAAGCCAATATTCATAAGCGAAAACAATCTTCATATTCGATGAGATAAGTTGAAGCTGAAGCTAACGGATAGGAAGCAGTGCCAGACTCCAACATTGTAGATTTGCTCACAGCCACTCTGGGCCGTTACCCAGCTTACAGCCACTCAATTCATCTATCGGCTCACCAGTGCAACATCCCATCGCAAACAGAACAGTAACCTATCCCCATTGTGAATAATTGCTAGAGAAATAATTATAAATTGAAGCTAACGGATAATTCAAACTGTGCAATCTGTGACAAACTCTTCCACAATGGATACAAACGGTTTTTCTCTGCGGTGCAGACGTGATCGGTGCTGACTGCCGGCAGACCTTCTGAGGGCACTGCACGAAAGTCAAAGTAGTGCCAACGCTTCGCCCGCCAGTGGGCTCAATTCACTGTTCCTCTCCTTATTATCGGAAGAATCTGTTTTCTGATCGAGTCTTGCTTGAGGTTATCGCAAACTCAGCTCTAGAGGGGAACTCTTTCGAAAGTTTCGAAGTCATTTCCAGGAAGCTTGGGTGGTGCACTCCCCCTCGAAATCAGACAGGGTCAAAATGTTGATAAAGGATCCCTTGTGATTCCCTTGTGATTTGATAAAAAATCTTACACCTCAAAATCTTTTTTCTGGTGACGCTAATATTCAGTGGGGGTTATGCATCTGCTTTTCTGTGAATGCTCCCCTTACCATTTTTTTGATAGTAAGGACAGCAAGCGGATGAGAGGTGCAGCGTAATAGCCAGCAGAACGCCGAGAATGCTTGCTTCCATTTTTCACTATCAAATAATTTTGAAAGACGCAAAGTCCGCCACCGCTGAGAGCTATGCTAATGCCAGACAGCGGTTTCACATTCTTTGCCTCGCGATATACTGCTGTTTTTAATTTATCGCCAGTTTATCAGACGGCAGGGGAATGAGAGAAATGCGGAGAAGCATAAGGAAAAAGAAGCAAAGACAGAAATTTAAGCTTTCAATTCCTAATTACATCGTGAGCGAGTGCGCCACATTGCAAGTCTGCACTCGTATGACTGACGATTCTGGCCTATTGCTGGCTGCGTATGAGTGTCTCAAAAACACAGTCCATCCGTCGTCGCCTTCAGCCACGTAACGCCAGTTCACTTATTCATCAACTACCAACTATTACAGTTATCACATTTTATGCAACTCTGCTGTTGCCAGTTTTGTCATATGCCACAAGAGCAAATTTACACATGAACAGACTGGTAGCGTTTTTTAATCATGAATATGATATGAAAAATCTTAAGTATGATGTAAAACTTCAACGAGAAATGAATCCATTGATATCATTGAAATTGAGCCTTCAACATTCAAGAAGGAACTTGGATGATTTGTTTATACGAATCTTATTGCGTTGCGCAATTTCGGCCGAGCAGTCATTTTGCGCAAGGTTGAAAAGCTGGCCCTCAATTTCCATCAAAACATAGACTGGCTATTTCAGTCCAACAGAAGAATGGAACTAGCGGGAATGATGCGAGGCTTTGGGCTGCTGTTTTCTCTTAGTTTTCAGACCTGCACCGCATGTAGTCGCAAGGATGGCAAATATTGCGTCGGCGCTCTTGATGTTAGGCCTATATCTGAAGGATAAATGTGAAGGAAGAGAAGGGAAGGAATAGAATATTTGCAGTACGAGTACTTCCTGCTGGCGATGTGCATGGCGGTTATCGTAGTCGGCCTGCTGGTGTACGGGATTCGGGTCTACTGCTGTGTCGCAAAGACTCCATCCGCCTCTCAGCCTCAAACATCCCCATCGCTTACTCACTCTACATCCGTTAGCGCCTTCACTTTTACTTCATGGATATCCGCTCTGTATTTTGCAGCCGATCGACTACAAAGCTTCTCCTCGGCCAGTGATCATTGTGAGGACGCTGAGCGAGCTTGACGACCTCACACCAAGCACTACCCTGCCCAGCATTCTTCACCATCCACCATCCCATTCGCAGCCCTGCCTGAGGTCTTTCTTCAACCGTCTTCATCCATTGAATAATTTGCAACTATCAGCATTCTGCTTGGTTTGTTTGTTACGAGTTCGGTGGGCGAGCTAGAGTCTTCTGTTTTACTCACAGTTGTATTGCCAGTTCCATTTAGGCTAGGCCTCGTTGCAGAAGTGGGATATTGGGAAGAATGAGCCGAGAGAGGACTGGACGTGCGGAAGAGGTGCTATGCGATTTGATGCTGCATCGAGTGCTGGCTGCTCTGAGCGGAGGCAAGGCGGCCTACCCCCAGATGGCCTACCTCTGCACCCTCCTCGGCGCCGGCAAGCCCGCGGACCACCTCAAGGCCCTGCCCCACTACTCCTACCCCTATTCGACCCACTCAGCCCAGCCTTGGCCCCTGCCCTATGCATCGCTGGAGGTTGGGCAGACATTAATGAGCAGTGATTAGAAAATATTTTTTGCATACCATTTTCTATTTACCTATAGATTAGTTGTTGATTTACTTGAGGTTGATGAGCGCTGGAGCAGTGGGCAGCTGGGTGATCTTGCAATCTGGCTCAGTCAGATAGGAACTTCCGATCGATTTTGAGGAATCCGTTTTCAAATCTCCTCTTGCAATCGAAATCAAAGCTATTGCAAGAGGAGAATTTCGATCAGAAGACAAGCTATTTTTCTGCTTTGGCAATCACTGCAAAATAGTAGTTTCCGTTTTCACTTCCCCTTACGATTGAATGCTTTCTCTTGCAATCGCCTGGTTTATCCTGTATCCGGCCTTGCGCATATCTTAGCCTAATCTGCAAGTCTAATTGCATTTTTATTTTCTACGGGCGTAGCCTTATGAGACTGGAATACTAATTTCTTCCGAAAGTTTTGAGCCCTTATTACCAAAATTTTGCAAACTCAGTATGCACAAAAATTTTAAATTTTAAAATTTGCTCATTATTTTTATTGATACTGCAAATGCAATGGAAACGATGACAGAAAGCAATTGTCCGAACCTCTTTTGCCCTTCTGCTCACAATTTTTGTTTCATTGAGTTGAGGCCATGCATTTCATGGCAACAGCCGAGAATATTTTGTGATCTTAGAAGCTTCATTATCAGTCAGTCAGTTGAGCCAGTTGAGCTCGGCCTTTATTTTCCGCAATTTGGCATTGGTTCTAGGAGATTGTATTTCTAGTAGCATTCTTCCTGATTTAGACAGCTAACATTCTCATTCGCTTGCAAGTTAGAGAATATTGCCTTCAAAATTCACTGCTGCAGCCCTTCACAAAAGTCGATCGTAAGGGAATTTCGCAGCCGCTTGGCTGAAAAATTTAGGTCATATCACAAAACTTGTTCTCATTTGTCTAATATTTATTGTACGCAAATATTTTTGGGCTCATTTTAAAGAGCACAAAAGATTACATAATTTTTGTCAATATTGCAAAGCACAAAAAGTAATCTGTAACACAGTAGCAAGCTTAGAAACTACTTCAAAGTTTGAAAAACGACGGTTAGGGGCATCTCTTTTCAACTGCTACAAAAAGTCCAATTCCCTTGCAATACACCTTCTGTTTTCACCAAAACGGACAGTTCTCTTACGATATAAGTGATTTTTTCAGCATTCCCTTGCAATCCAGGCCCATCCTATCATAAGGGGATTGAAATCGGAAAAAACTAGAAAATTTGAGTCTATCGTAAGCCGAATTTGAAATCAGAAAAGTTTTTGGCTGAAAACGGACAGCAGTTCGCAAGGGGAAGGTCTCAATTGCAAGGGGATTTTCTATCGTAAGATCACCCTGGAGCAGTTCCTCGCTCAGCCGCGCCACGCAGTGCGACTGCGCAGCCTCGCCACGCCCGTCCTCCTACCCCATCGCCGCCTCAGCTCTCTCACCCGCCTCTATGCACGTGGCTCTGACGACACACCCCTCCTCTCCTGTCTCCAGGCTCAGCTGTGGCCCAACCTACGCCATCTCAGCATTCACCACATCCACATGACGTCGGAGCTGTGGGACGCTCTGCCAGCCTCCCTCCAGAGTCTCTCCTTCCGCAGCTGCAGTCTTGGCAAGGCGCTGAAGCCAGGCCTTCGCTGTCTCCACGTCTACGAGTACTTCCAGGGAGAGCTGGCAGCAGTGGCTCCGAACCTAGAGTCCTTCCGCGGTTGGGAGTCCTTGCGCATGGCTGAAGCCTGGAGCCAGCTGGCCGCTCTGCCTTGCCTCCGCCGTCTGGAGATTCGACCAGCCTCCTCCAACAAGCTCCTCCTTTCCTGGACCCAGCCTCTGTCAGCCCTGCGCCGCCTTCACGCCTCCCATCTCCCTGCACTCTCCCTTGCCCACCTAGCACCCGGCCTCCAGCACCTCCAGCTCAACTTCTCGCGCCCTCAGGGCCCTGGTGATCTCTGGGACAGCCTGCCACCAAGTCTGCTCAGTCTCCGCCTCATCTACGCCTCATGGAATGACCCCTTTGACCGCTGCCAACCGGAGCTGCGAGGCAGTCGACGCCTGCCGCACCTCCGCCTCCTGTCTTTCGGCGACGGACGTTTCCAGATGCCGGAGCTGAGCAAGCTGGCGCCGGGGCTGCAGTGCCTGGAGATGGGCAGTGAGGCCGCCATCCGCCCGCCGCCCACCCTCCGCTCCCTCCGCCTTCATCATCGCCACCGGGTCTGGGCCCCTCTGCAGGCGCTCCTGGCAGCCACGCCGGGCCTTCGCCACCTCCATCTGAACGGCTACACTCCCTGGATACACTCCCTGCAGCGCCTGCCCTGGCCGCCGACGCTGGAGCACCTCTGCTTGTCCGGCTGCAACAATTACTACACCTACCAGCTGGACGCCTCCGTCCTTCCCAGTCTGCTAGCCAGCGTCCGCCTCCCCTTCACCCTCCTCCTCTGCCACTCCACCCATCTCCACCTCCCCGTCTGGGCACCAGCTCCTATCCAGGCTTCCCCAGTTTATCACTTCATTCCAACATTCCGTCTCTCTCTGTAATCGCTGAGTCTCTTGCAGATCGTCCAAGACCGCCGCTATGCCACCACCGCCTACTTCTTCACCAAAGCAGATTGAATGCTACCACTTTGTGACTAATAGATGCATTCGTTACCCTTGATTGCCTGCTCTTTATTACGACATGTGATTAATGTTTGTGAATTCTCTCTAGTTGCACGGCAATGATTGGCCAATAATTACATTTGTTTGTTGCCTACCTGCGATTTCAACGTTTCCTACATACAATTCAGTTGCACTAAATTCGTCCGATAGCTGCATCGCTAAATAGCCCCATTAGCTTATCGAAATTATCAAAACTATATCCATTATCAGCAAATGGTAATGAAGTGCATTTACCGAATTATTGAAAAGTATCAGCTGCTTGGTTTTATGCAAAAACTAAGAAAAAATGATTAAAAGTGGAAGAATGCACACTTGGCAGGCGTTTGATCTATTTCGATTTGTGATTGAAAATTTTAGAAATGAAGCGAGTTTCATCAACATAATGTAAAAATCAACATAATGCGAAAAGAAATTTAAAGCAAATGAAGCGTTTCAAAAGTAAGCCCAGAAAAATGTGGTAAACTAACGAATAAAATATGGCAGTGTGGAATATGGCATTTGTAGGTTTCGAAATGCTGTGAGCATCGCAAAGTTCAAAAAAGGCTTATGATATAATAAATGCTAATCTGGTTTGTTTATCGCCTTCTTCTGGAATCCACTTGTCGCTGTCTACGGCCCCGCTCCTCGTTTTCACCATCACGCTCCCTCATCTCAGCCTCGTCCCCGCTGTTACCCTCCTCTTCCTCCTCTTCTTCCTCTTCTTCTCCTTCCTCGAGTTCTTCCTCCTCTTCTTCCTCCTGCTCTTCTTCCTCTTCTTCCTCCTCCTCTTCTTGTTCCTCTGACCTGCTCGTCTCGCCGTCGCTCAGCTCTAAAACTTTTCAGTTTTCGATATTTAGAACAGCCTTAGCGCAGCAACGAGTTTCGAATGCGCCAGTAGGCAGTGGAGAAATTGGCCATGCAGGTTCTCAAATGCTGCGAAGGAGCGTTGCCCTCCACCTGCAATTGAGACCATGAGCTGAGGCAAGAATCCGGAGTAGTCGGGCAACGGGTGAAAGGAAGGCAGTGAGTGCCTTGGAGACAGAGGGAGAAGAGCAGATCTTCTCCTTCAGCACTGAGCTCAGGCTCATCGCAAAGTCCGCTATCGTTTTCAGAGACGCCGCCATTTCCTTCAAATATCAAAAATATTACCATCTAAATGCAAAAATGAAATAAATAAAAGAAATAAAGCATAAAAAATGGAGGAAAAAAGTTTGAAAAATTAAAAACTAATTAAATTTTACCCGATTTTTTAACATTTTTTTTATTTTTAAGCAAACCTCAATTAAACTTCAAGCCTCACAAAAGGAGCAAGATTAACTCGTTTTTGTGCTTAACATTAATATTTACACGGGATTGAGAAATTAGCAGAAATGTTAGTAGCAGTAATTGCTGGTAGGGAACCTTGGAAGGTGGCATTGGAAGACCAGAAGCTGGATAGCGGCCCTCCCTTGAAGCCTTCTCCAATGCCGCTCGCTCCCAGCCTTCCGTCCACCCGCCCAGCTCCCCATCCAACGCTTTCAGGACATCGCGCAGTTTCTGCACAGCCCATTCTTCTGCTGCTAGTTGGCACCCCTAAATCCCTACCTTGGCAACAGCGAATCCTTCTCCAGCCAGAGCCAGACAGCGATCAGCCTCTCGGAGCTTGCTGCGAACAGCAGCGGCCTGCTGCTGGCTGGCCTGGCGGGCTGCGGATACGAAGCGGTGGCCTAGGTGGTGGTGGAGGATGCAGTCGCTGCAGGCCGTCGCCCCATCCTTCTGGCAGTAGTGGAGGCGGGCGGGCAGCACCACCTCCTGGCAGCCTGGGCAGCGCACCCGCTTCCGTCCCCCAGCCTTCTTCTCCGCTACCAGCTGGAAGTTTGGCCTGGGACGGAAGCAGCTTCTTAGACCTCATTGAGATAGTGATTCAAAATGCGGCTGAGGCTTGCGTCCCATTGAAAGCCCTCCCTGCTCATTCCCTTGCACCCCGCCCTACCCGCGGCCCCCTTTGCCCCTCCACCATCAGGCTCATAGCAGTTCGCCAGCGTCTTTACATGAATCGGAAAAGGAGCCCCAGAGCAAAACGCGCGTTTCTAAGAGCAGCTAAGGCATGTAGGCGGCGTATCAAGCAAGATGTGGCTGCGCATGAAGCCTCACTAACCGCGCATCCTGGTGGAGCCTCTTTGGGAATCTATCGGCTATTTGCCACTAAAACAGGGAAAAAAGGCACTGCAGTGCCCCCCCTCGTCCTCTCCTCACCCAGCAGCCCAAACCGTATTGCCTCTACTGATGAGGAGAAAGCCGCGGCCTTCAGTGCCCTATTCTCCTCTGTTTTCATAGTGGACAATGGTAGTCTCCCTGCACCCTTCCCCTGTCTTCACCGCGCGCCAGGCCCAACTGCCCCTCACTCCACTCCTCACACCTGCACTCCAGCCCCACATGCACCAGTTGGCCTTCCTATTTTCTCACCATCAAGCCTTGTTGGCATCTGCAAAAACATTGCTCCAAAAAGGTCAACTGGTGCGGATGGTCTCTCACCTGCATTTGTCCGAAAATGTGCCACTGGGCTGGGAAAGCCTCTTTCAATCCTACTGGAAATCTGTCTAGCCACCGAATCCTTTCCCAGTCAGTGGTCACAGAGCCATGTAGTCCCAATCTACAAAAAGAAAGGGCCTATCAATGAAGCTAAATCCTATCGTCCAATCTCACTCCTCCCTGCTCTATCTAAGTGTCTAGATCGTCTCCTGGCCAGGCAGCTGAGGTCAGAGCTTGAACTTAACCGGATATTTCCAACTAACCTTCATGGTTTTCGGCCAAAACGCTCCACTACCTCAAACCTCCTTTCCTTTTGGCACTTTGCAGCAGAGGAGAGGTGTCGCGGAAACTCCATCGATGTCATCTACGTCGATTTCTCCAAGGCCTTCGATCGGGTCTCACACCCAAAACTGCTGCATGTCTGTCGATGTCTCGGCTTTGAGCCAGCATTCTGCCGTCTTCTGGAGCAATTCATCTGCAATCGCTCCTTCAGTGTAAGGCTTGGCCAGTCAGAAGCCCCTCCTGTCCCCATCTCCTCCTCCATAATCCAAGGTGGATCTTCTAGCCCTCTGCTGTTCAATGTATACCTTCTGTCCCTCGCCTGGGTCATCAACCAGACCCCTGGTGTGGCAGCCTGGTTCTATGCTGACGACCTTTGACTAGCAGCACCGTCCCCTGGCACAGCAGCAAACTCACCCCTTCAGCTCGCCCTAAATCAGCTAAAGCTGTGGTCTGATGCCTGGCAACTACCATTGGCCCCAGAAAAATGTCTAGTCTTTCGCATAGGCCCAGGTGCACCAGCCTCGCTCTCTCTGGGCAGCGCCATTCTGCCAGCGCACAAGCCAGAAACCAGTATCCGTGACCTCGGTGTTCAAATTCACCCACAGCTCCTGAAAAAACCACAAATTTCCTCTGTCATTTCCTCCGCTAACCATGCAGCATGGCTGACCAGAAAATGTTTCACATTCCCCTCACTCCAGACACTTGCTAAGGCATACATTACCTATGTCCGTCCGCACCTCGAGCATGCAAGCCCAGTCTGGTCACCAACTAAAAGTGCAGAAATTAACCGGCTTGAACGAGTGCAAAAGTCCTTTGCAGTGCATATCTTTCGAGCCACAGGAAGAAGCAGCAAGGGAGCCGGGTACAAGGGGCGATGCAGAATCCTAGGCTGGGAAACGCTGGAGCATCGAAGGGCGCTGGCAGATCTGCTATTACTAAGGCGGTGTTATTTATCTGTCAAGTGTGCGTTGGAGTCAGGCCTGCTTAACTTCTCCTCTAGTTCTCCATCTCAGCAGCCGCCCCCTAACCCACCCTCCAGCCATCCAACACGCCCAGCTCCGCTTGACCTCTCTACAGCCGCCTCAAACAGCTTTCTCTTCCCCAGCTGCTCCCATTCCCTTGCCTCTCCCAGCGCCAAGGCCCAAATCTTTCATCATGGATGCCCAGTCTTCTTTCCCCGCATCAGCGGATCTCTCCGAGGCCGCCACCACCTCGAGCCTCCCTCCCTGGGGGGTGGGGCAATGGCGGGCATCTGGCCACATAGGGCACGGGAGTTGTGGAACAAGCTCACGGAGACAGTGATTCTGGGCTCGAGGGCGGCCTTCGTCCAGCACGCCAGTCGGCTACTGGGGTCCTCGCAATGATCATGACCCTCTGGCACACTTCTTTCACATGATCCTCCTCCAATCTCTCCTTCTCGTTTGACTCCGCTGTTAGGCGGCTTATTGATTCACCCAGTTTTTGTTGATAAACTGGCGTACCGTAAAAAAAAAAAAAGAAGCCTAGCCTTCAAGTCCCTCCACCCCAGAGGCTATCGCACCTGTTGGACGGCAAAGTTCTTGGGGAAGGCCGCCGCGTTCTGGTTGGGCAGTCTGAGGCGGCAGAAGGGACAGCGGTTCTGCTTGTCCGCCTCCAGGCTCTCAAGTGAAGAGGAGAGGTCTGGTGGTTTAGAGGAGGTTGAGGGGGGAGGACCATTTTGAGGCACTGGAAGCAGAAGGTATGGCCGCAGTGGAGGACGCGGGGGTCCTTGTAGCTGTCCAAGCAGACGGAACAGAGCGTCATGTTTGCGTCGCTCATGCCGCTGGGGAATCTCTATCTGAAGCAAGACATACCAGTTTGGGAGAAGGAATTACTTTTGTGATAAAAAGCAGTTTCGAGAAATATTAGCGTTAGCCGTTAATGGGACAAATGTTGAGGCCGTTAAATGGCCGTTAAATGTTGAGATAGCCTATATATATCATATTTATTTTACAAAGGAAAATTGTCTAAGTGACACTCGGTATTAGACTATTAATAATTTAATGTTTTATTGCAAGACAAGGAAGACTATTCATAAAAAACAATTTGATTCGCGTAAACTAAAAACTAAAGCGGTGCACAACAGTTAGAGCAGCAAATTGACAACGCTTCTGATATCGCGCCAGCCCCTCTTTTCGACCTAGGTGTTTGTTTTGAGGTTTTGGTTTTGACATTGGAGATGAGTTTGAGGAGCGCGAAGGAAAGCACTGCGCGTTTTAGCCAGCCATATGTTTTGTGCAGATCACTGGACAACTGCGCAATGCTGTTGACTTTCGAAATTTCAACGAACGCAAGTATGAAAGTATTAGCTAACCCAAAACTAGCTTAAGCGAATTCGGACTGAGACGGAGGGAGGGAAATATTAAGGAAGTGTTGAATCGAAATAAGCAAGCAACTTCCTTCACTTCTTTGTTGCATACACGCGCATCGCGTCGCTTGTTTTGCATTCCTTCACCACAACCCAGTCCAAGCCCAAGACATTTTAGCAAATACTTTTTGTTCTTTATAAAATTGAGCTTAATTTTGATGAACAATGCACTGCGTGCTATATTACCCACCAATCTACGTCCAAATTCCCTTGAAAATTCAATGCAAAAATATGGTTTTCAAAAGTAATATGTTAGTAATATTTTTTTGGTAAATTTGGAACTATGGCCCAAATTATTCTAAAAACGATGCCCTCTGCGGCCGCGAA
>JASANA010006232.1:0-48822 GCA_030248095.1 Ptycholaimellus sp. GST1_10
GGATGCTGGGCGCCGGGTTCCCGACCGCCTCACAGCGAAGTATGGCGGAGGGGCGGGGGGCGGCTGGGCCGTAGTGGATGATGGAGCGAGGCTGGAGGCGAATGCGCGGGGCTCTTAAACGGCCGCGGACTGCTCGCCCGCTGGCACCTAGGTCTTCAGCCGCCTCCGAAGCTTTCCAAATCCCGTCTGGAAAACAGAATGGCGTCAATAGCTGAAGAGAGAGGAGGATGGGCGGTACTCAGTCGATTCCTGGGCACTTGGCAGAGGGCTGGTAGGCAGGTGGAGGCGTTGAGGGGAGTGAGAAACCAGGCGGGCTCCTCCTGGCCAGAGGGACGGAGGGAGAGTCGATTGAAGGAAGAGTCGGGGCTGGAGTCGGGGTCCCAGTGCCCGTAGCCTATCGCACCCTCCACAAGCCATTCCCACGCCTTCAATGCCATAATTAAGATGAGGAATCCCATTTTCAGCTTATATTTCGCCCTGAATATTCACTTTCAAATATCACCAACATTCATCAGCATAATAAGAACATTTGAACCAATCGATTGAAGAATATATTGCTAAAATGACGAACGTTGCCTCTTCTGAGACCGCCGATGTGCCAGGCGGAAGCGTTGAAAAGACGAAGTAAGGCCCTGGCCTCCTGTGCAGAGGAGAGGCTGGCCAGGCGAGCACCCAAGGCAGCGCAGGCATTCTCCGCCCCCGCCCAGTCCAGACAGCCCGCCAGTCCTCGATAGCAGCGCCCACCCCAGCTCTCCCAGCCTCCCGGGCACCCCATGAAGCCCAATCGCCCATCTACAATCCATTTTTAGTCTTTTGATGCTGAACAGGTAAAGTAGGCTGGAGTACGTTGGTGGGTGGAGTAGGTGAGGGAGGGTTGTCGAGAGGCGGTGAGGCGGATGAGTTGTAGGAGGGCGGGCCAGAAAATCATCGTAGCAGGAGGTTCAGCCGATGCCAGAGCAGAGACTGCACCCGAGACTCATCCTATGGCCTGCCAATGCCCTGCTCGATGAAACCAGAGGCGCCAGGGAGGGAGGGATTGTGGCTCGATGAGTGTGGGGCAGAAGAGGCCATTGTAGCTGCTCTGAAACACTGACAGCGTAGGAGGCAGTGTGGGTGGGAGAGGAAGGAGGAGGGAAGAAAAAGCAGTGCTCAAGCTGCTTTCTGAGCACTCCAGACTCGACAACGTCCCTGGTGAGAGAGACTGAGGGGCGGGGGATGAGACAAAGCCAGCCTCCTCGGCTACTCTCCCAGCTTAGCGCGCCCCGGGGGCCGGCTGGAGCGGTCAAGGATTCGCCACGCCCCCTCTGCTACATGCGAGGGAGGTGCCAAAATACACTCACCTTCCCCTTCCGCTCTTCCCCTTTCCTCCTCCCCCTGCCACCAGCAGAGGCTATGGGTGAGGAGACAGCGTCACAACAGTGCTTCAGAGCTACCAAATCCTGGCACTTGGCCCTGGCCTAGCTGGGAGGGTGGGGGGGTGGGGGGGGGGGGGAAAGGAAAGGGGAAGGTGAGGGGAAGGTGAGGAGGAGGAAGAAGGAAAGGTGCAGTGAGGTAGGCCGGGGCTGCGTATCCGATTTCCGCGCTGTCTTGGCAGCCTTGTTAGCTGGGTCAAGGGCCCATACACCTTGCCTTCTTAGACTACTACAACAATACACAACAGCCCCTACACCCAGCTTATCCCACTGTCCTGTCCTTCAACGACTTTCACCGACTGTGCTAAACCTGTTAACGCGTTAATAAAGAGCATTTTGAAAAGACGGGAAACTTTCCAGCTGCCAACTGGACTAAAGAACAATCTCTGGAAGGAAAAGAAAATGCAAAAGGGGCAATTATTGAGCAGGGATAATATGGAGATAAATATGCGGGGTGAATATGCGACTGTAGCATCGCAAGACCATTCGCCTTAGCACATTAGAGATGCAAATAGCCTGGGAATATTGCACGCCTTAGCGTCCTCAAGAAATCCCAGATCTCGTCTAGCTTCAACGCCTGCCAATTCAGCCAACACCTGCCCAGAGAAAAGTGGGGCAAATAAAAAGTAAAAGCTTTGCGGTATTGGCAATTAGGAGGCTCTTTCACGCGGCGCCAGCTCCTAAAAGCGGCCTGGAAGATGAAAGGCCTCCGACCGCCTGTTGTGACAAGGCGGGAATGGATAGCGGCCGCTCTGTGTTCTTTGCCTCTCTGAGCAAGCAGCGGAGGGGAAGGGGGCAGGCAAAAGGCAGCTCGCACCTGCCGCGCTGGGAACTCCCCTCTCCAAGAGGTCACTCCCAGCTCCTAGCCTTTGATTTAGCGCTCCTTTACAGCTCCCCTAGGCCTCACCCCCCAATCCCCGGACAACTCCTTGAACCAGCCCAACCCCTCTGCTGGTTCCCAGGCAAGCCGTTGAAAGGGCTCTCCCAGGTCGTCAGAGGCGGCGGCGGCTCTAAATGCGCTAAGTGCCTGTGGGTGGTACATCGAGGGGGAGAAGGGGGAAGATACAAGGAGGGATGTTGGAGGGGCGCGTTGCGCTCCATCCATCCAGTCCTGTCTGCAAGCGGCTGAAGGCTGGAGGCCACAGCTGCCCTGCCTGGGTCAGTATATCAACTTTCGCCCCAGGGGGTTGCTAACCCCAGACCCCTTGCCCTTCCCTCTCCCAGCCCATCCTCCGCCCCTCCCCTGCTCCCCCCTTACCGCGCCCCCTTTGATCTCGCTTCCCCCTCCCCCAGCAGGCAATCCGCGCCTCCAGTTACCTCAGCTCTTACCGCCTGGAATACCAATTCCTGGCCTTGTGCTACTATGACTGACCACCGCTCGCCCTCCCTTCCGACAGGCTCTGCGACCTCCTGACCCAGCAGGGATACAAGACGGGAGAGAGGAGGAGGAGGAAGAGGAGGAGGAGAGGAAGGGTGTAGGGGGAGAGGCGGTGCATGAGCAAACAGGATGAAACAAGCCTCCGCTCAAAAGCCAATCTCCGGCCCCATTCATCACCGACCAATCAAGCCCCTACCCTTCCCAGCCACCTGAAACTCGATCAGACTCCCTTCAAACCCAATCTCCGTCCACCCACCCCTGCCCCCCTGGTCAGCAGGCGACTTATTACCAACATCATTGACTGCCTAATTTCGCCCCCCAGCCAGACTGGAACGAGCGAAACCAGCCTCGGCCATTGTCCGGGCCTTCACAACCTCGATTCACGCATCCTCCCCGCCTCAGCCACAGAGCCTGTCAGCCCCAGACAGGGCAAGCGGTGAGAAACAGTAGAGTATGACTGTGATGGAGCGCAGTGCGGTAAATAGGGGCCCCCCAATGCCGACCTCAGCTCCAAGGGGCGCATAATGGGATTGCGCTGGGGGGACCTGTTGTTGTTGTGCCCTTGGCGGGTGAAGTGAGCGGGCGACTCGGAGGCAATCTTGTCCGCCGCCGGAGTGGAAAATCGCGGCGGCACCCCCCAAAGACACCCTCCCCGGACAACACACAACCCACCGCCCCTAATGGCTCCCAACAGCCTACACTGAAGCCAATGCCCGGCCAGTGCACCCCCGCATCAGCAAGCTAGCCTCTATGGGTGCCCAAGAAATACGGTGCCTCGCAAATCAAGCAGCCTCTTGCCTCCTAATTATAATGAGGAGGGCGGAGGGAAGAGGGGAGGCGGGATGAGATACGATGTGGCCCAGCTCCCCACGGCCTCTTTTACGCTCCGATGCGGCGAGCTTGGGCCTTTAGCTGATCTGAGCTGAGGCCAAGAAGGCATCAGCACCGCCCCACTTCGCCCTAAATTGCCTCTCTCTCCCCGCTCTCCAACTGCTTCCCCTCCTTACACGCCTAATCCTATGCGCCGCCTAGCCTCGTCCCTTTCTTTGTCCTCTCTGGAAACGCTAGCCTCCCAACTATATGCTCACTGGCTTTTGTGCTCCGCGGAAGCTTGATTAATTGAAGAGATAAGCAGAGGGACAGGAAGAGAAAGAAGAAGGGCGTCGGAAAAAAGGGGCTTGATGCAGGCGTGGTGCGAGAAGTATGAGGAGTGGAGGGCGGGTGAAGGAGGGGAGAGGGGCAGGGAAGTGGCCGCTATCAAGGCGGACAGATGCAGAAGCCTTCTGCCCTCTTCCTTGGCGGGCTCTGTGGCGAGGATGGAGAGGGGGTGGAGGGGGAGCGGAGGATGGAGGGGGAGGGGAGAAAGCCCGTGCCAGCGACAGTCAACAATAGGAGCCAGGAGCCCTAGCACACACACACTGTCCCCCCCCCATCCCGCACAGTCCAGCTCATGAAGTGGCCCTATGCTCACGCACCACTTCACTCATACCACCAGCCTTCTCCTTCGCCCCCCCCACCAGCCTCTTTCCACACTTACTTCCCCTGCATTTCCATCAATCCACACACACTAGGGCTTGCTAGGCTATCATTACATTCGATAAGAGCTTTCTCCTATATGAAAGACCTCACCCAAATATGGATAAAGTAAATACTAAACGAAATGCTTTCAGCAAAATTATGCTTCATGATAATGTTTGCAAGAGATATCTGGTGAAATCAGGCTCATCTCCAGAAGGTTGGCGAGACAGGGTGTGGAAGAGGAGCGGTGGAGAGTAATCCTGGCTCTGGCCGTCCTTCTGTCCCGCCTTCCTTTTCGGTGGAGGGATTAATCGGGCCTCGCATCTTCTCTCCTTCCCCCTTGAAGAAAGGCGGCAGCAGTCCTCAAAAGAGCTCCCCAGGCACCAGGCCTATTCACTCTAATCCCCCCATACTCCTTCCAACCCTACCCCCCTCACCCCCTCCAACCCATGCACACAGCACAATCATCATTAGCCACTCTGAAGAGAGGCGCCTCCTGATAAGGACTGACTGACATCCCGCCACAATTCAATGCCGTCGCATTAGCATCTCTACAAATCCCACTCCATCCTCTTCACGCGCCTCTCTATGCCCATCTGCCTCTGTGCCCCCCTCGCCTCCATCCACAATCCTCAACTCCACTCCATCACAACCTCGCGTGCCCACCCGCCAAGTCTCCAACGCCAACACCAGCTGGCTCCCTTCATGACCACGGGGCACAGCAAGCATTCTTCTGCATACATTTAGCCTTCTCTTCAATATGTCTGACTTCTAATGGCATCGCAGATTGAGAAGAATTGGGAGAAAGGCGAAGAAGGGGTGTGAGCTTTGGGATGGGCCATAAAGATGGAAGGCGTTGGGATGGCTGTGGCGAAGGATAGGAGGGGCGTAATATTGCTTATGGGCGAGGAGCGTTGGAGCTTAAGTGGAGCAAGAAGGCCCGTGGGAAAACTTCCAACTACGCAGCCTCTGCCCCTTCCATTCATCTCCGCCACTCCTAGGCCTCTATCCTATCACATTCCTGCCAGAACACACTTCTTTCTTTCTTCTTGTGCACCGGAATTAAAGAAAAAGCAACTGAATAAATCAATTCTAGAAATAACATAATAAATACACCGCTGTGGTTGTCGACAAGCACGCCAAGCTCGGCTTAAAATTGTCCTCAAAAGTTCATGAATCGTCTTGAGCGTCACTCTAACCATAGAGAATTAAATAGAGAGTTAACAAAAGCATACAACAATGCTATATCATTCTGCACATTAATTATGCGTTAGGCTCTTTAGTCTGTAACACTGACACTGTGAGTAGGACTGCAGCTAGCACGATTTCGCACTTGTTTCTGGATGCTTTATGAGGATAAAAAGGTTAATTTCATTAGCTAAAGTTCATTATCATTGAAACCTGTAGCTTGTTCGTAGCCACTATTAGCAAGTAAAACCCGCACCTCAGTTCGGAGCGTCTAGCAAAATTTCAGTGAGCTCTCGCAGACAATAAGCAATGCCAACGTACGAGCCTGATATCTTGCCACTTTTCAGCAAAAAACCGCACTTGAATTGCTTATTTTGGGCAAGAACGGTACTGATTCCTAAATTTGATTCAAAATGTGGAAATAATTATTGCTCCGGCACCCCGGTTTTGCTTTATTCACTGTTAACCCTCTATGTTATTCTCTATGCTCTAACCGATAAGAACTTAACAATTATAAACAAGACGATTTGTTGAAATAATTTCTCAAAAACACACACATACAGAGTATGTGCTTATGAGAAAATTGTTTTCGTTTTCCGCCTTTTTGGGGAAGAAAGCATGTGCTTTTTGCGCTTGAAAATCTGTTGCGCAAATTTGGCATGCATATTTGTTAGAAGTAGATTCCACCCGTAGTAGATTTCTTAGTAATTTTCTTGCTTTTAATCGGCCCATTGCAATTTAAGTAGAACAAGATGCTCACTTTGGCTTGTCCATGATACCAGTTTTGATACAATTCCAAATTAGACATGGTTGTCACTGCCGAAAATCTATCAATGAATTCAAACACCCATCGGTAGAAAAATACACTTAAAAATGTCTTTAGGCGAGATAAATCTTGCATTTTTAAAATTAAAATAGAAATTAACAAAAACGTAGGTTGAATCACTCCATCACTAAGCTGGGTCAAACCATGGATGATGAGTGCCAACTTTGGTGTTAAAGAAAGATACTCGCATCATCCTCCATGGTCAAACACTGCGTCCACTGGAAAGCAGAAAGGCAACTAACTATTCGCGATAGCCGATATTAATTTGTTTAAACAACAAGTCATCTTAAATTGTTATTGGCTCTACTAAATTTACAATTTGTTTATTCAAAAAGAAAAGCTAGGCCAATTTAGTGTAAAAAATCAACTCTTTAGCTATTAGGGTGGAGGAATAAATTTCCAAATTTAGGTGTACGAGAATGTACGAATATCCCCATTTGAATGATGTTAATTTACTGTATTTATTTATTTATTTATTTACCCCATTTGAATGATGTTAATTGAAACCAGTTAATTTACTTTGCTGCCATCGTATTATGCTAGCTTATCTTCTACCAACTTTGCTTTTCGGTTGCTATTCATATCCCTTAGGTGTGTATGTTTCTCGTGCTCACGGGTTCATTTTGAGGTGTGTTAGACTGAAAAAGTAATCACTGGTGGGGTAAAAACAGCGCAATGAACTATGATAAAGAAATAAGTTTAGCTACACTCTGTTTAAACATGCAGAGGCAAGTGGATAATTGTAAAAACTACATCGAATGAATAATCTAGGGTTAGGCCTAGGCTACTTGATAGTGGCTTAGTCTGATTGTACATGGACAGGAATGGAACAGAGCGGGCACCTGAGGGACAGATACAACATCAGGTTGGGATGGGAAGATCTTGAAACATTCTCTATCCTCTTCGCAAAAGCCATGCGCTCCAAACACTCAGCTAGTTGAGGGAGGGTCAAGGTGTATAACCGTATAGAACGAACCACGCGTACTGCTCCAGCTATGCCAATGAGGAAAGGAAGCAAGCAATCGTATCGACCGGTCATATAGAAGTTGCTTTCCGTTCTAAAGATTCCTCGCCCATACTACAGGTCCTTCTGCAAGCTACCGCACAACTATACATTTGAGGGGCAGACAAATTGAGGAGCAACCTAAAGATGGTGCCAATGAAAGCTGGACACAAGCAGAGAATAATTATTGTAGAAAAATTGTAGAAAGAACTTGACACTATCATGTGCAAGCCGAATCACAACTAAGGAAAATCCTATGAGCCGCCAAAATGAGAAGGACAGAAAGGGAGAGGCTACCATTGGAGGACCGAGGCTAACACAGGGTTCCATTGTCTCTGAGGTGGCTAAGTGTAGTCGCATGCAAAAGGGTTCCGGGTAAATCTAAAAAGCCGCAGAAACGCTTAGTTGAGGTATTTAAAGCTTCTTGAGACCCAAGAAATCGGAAAAGGCGCGAGGAGACAGGAAACGAATGGAACAGCGATCAGAGGGGACTCAGGAGAGAGGTGAGATGTGTTCCGAGGACTCCTCCACGACCTGGAGCTGGGGAGAGTCGACGGAGATGCGGCCGCCGTCCTCCTCCTCCACCTCCTTCCCGTCCCCGCTCGACGTCGACTCACTGGTCGTCGTATGCCCTTCACCCACGCCTCCCGCCTCCCCCTCCTCCTTCCCCTCCGAGTCTCCCGAGTCCCCCCGACTCAGCCTCAACATCCAATATCTTCCTCAGGAGCCTTCTTCAGTAGAGTAGAGGGCGAAGGAACAGTTGGGCGGCCAGAGGCAGGGGCGGGAGGAGGGGCTGTGCGCTGGACAGGCTGGCGGGGTGTTCGGGGAGGCCGTTGGCGTGGAAGGCGGCGTTGATGGCGGCGGTGGAGACGGCGGAGAGGATGGAGAGGGGGTTGGAGGTGAGGGCGGAGAGGGCCTCCGCACCGAATGGGGAGACGGGACCCGCCCCCGCCGCGCTCCCCGGCGTCTTCGGCGTCGATGGGATGCTGGTGGTGCTCAGCCGCTGTGGGCGTCGTTTGTAGTACTCTGCTAATCAAGTGGCTCTCAGGTGGATAGGAGAAGAAGGAAAGAGGAACCATTGTCATCCACCGTCCAGACAGCGCCCTTCACATTCTCCACGCGCGTGAAGCACTTGTGCAGGCTGAGATTGTGGCGAACGGCGTTCTAGAAGGAGCGGGGGAGTGAGAAGAATGTAAAGAAGGTAGTGGAAAGAAAAGGGTGAACCTTCCAAGTGGCAGCGTTGCGTCGGAAGTAGGCGAATGTGTCCTGGAACCAGGTGTAGATCTCGTTGAGGGTGAGCTGGCTGTCCTTGCTCTCGTGGATGGCCTGGCGAATGAGCGAGGCGTAAGTGTAGGGCGGCCGAACGTCATGGCTCTGGTAGAACTCACGGTTCCGCGCTATGTCAGCTCCGATCGGCAGGACCCCCTTGTCGGACACCTCAAACACTCTTTTTCCTCTCCAATAGCAGACATTCGGTGGGGGTTTGTAACCCGTCGTCGAATGGGCCCTGGATTAGGGGGTATGTTGGTGGAGTTGTTGTTGAGGTTGCTGGTGGAGGGCGGGGGGAGGTCGAGGGTGCCGGCGCCGGCGCTGGCGATGACGCTGTCACAGGCCTGGCTGATCGTGTCCACGTCCGCCTTCACATCCCCCGTCTCCATCTTCGGCGCCAGACTCAGCATCTCAAACCTCCTTCAGCTTAGGGCTAAGAAAACTCGAGGCAAGAGGATGAGGGTGTACAGTTTGCGTGGAGGTAGGCGGGGCGGGGGTGTTGGGCAGGTTGGCGGTGATGCCGGCGGAGGCGAGAACGCTGTGGATGCTGGCAGCCACGTTGCTGAGCAGGGGATGGGGGGAGGCGGGGATGTGAGGGCTGGGAAGGGCGGTGAGGAGGGAGGAGGGGAGGTTCTCGCGGGGCGACAGCTGCTCGGCCTTGGGGGAGGCCAGCTTGGGGCTGGGGAGGCTGGCGGCGGCGCTGGGCTCGGGGTGGATGGGGGTGGAGGGGATGGGGATGGCGGGCGTGGTGGTGTCGGGGGACTGCTTCATCTGCAGATGCGCCATCATGGCCGCCAGACGCGCCCGCTCCTTGGACGCCTGAGCTTCCAGCTGTTCCACCACCTGCCAGTTTAGCGGAGCTATGGAGAAGTTGGAAAAAGTGGAGTGAAATGGGGTATAAACCTGAATCTGAACCCTGCACTGAGCAGTGGTTCGGTCGTCCAGCTGGTGGCTGGCGGCGAGGTGTGCGAGGAAGACGGCGTAGGAGTCGCAGGGCATGTCACAGCTCGGCCACTGGCACATGCCATGCGCCCAGAGACTCATACTCCCGCCTCCCTCCCCCGGCCCCAACTGCTCTGTCGCCAGCGACAACTTCGGCTCCGATGCCACACCTCACAGTTGGCCCCCACTTTCAACCAAGGAGATGAGGATGGGAGCTGCTACTGCGAAGGTTGGCGGCTCTGAGACTGCTGAGTTGGGCGGCGATGTGATTGGGGGTGTGGGTGGGTGGAGGAGGGATTGGAGCGGCGGCGGAGACGGCGGCGGCGGCGCCGGAAGCGATGAGGTAGGACTGCTGCTGCATCTGGATCTGCTGCACCAGCTGCGACTGTTCCAGGCCCAGCTGGGCCAGTTGGTTCTGGGCCTGCAAGTGACTCCAGGTGTTTTCTGTTCTTGCGTTTGAAGCTGCTTTTGTTTGTGCGGAGGGTTTTGCGTGGGTGATGGGAGAAAGTAGGTGGGAGAAGGGGCAAGTGGGCGGGTAATTGGGAAAACAGGCTTATCCAGGCAACACGGGGCCTGCCAAACTAGCGGCGCAAACACTTGCGATAAGGCAACACCCGGGCCCTCTATTGTGCCAGCATTGCTCAACTGCCCCCCCCATCTCCTCCCCCCGTTCTTCATAGGGGGCCAAGATAAGCCTTCCCACCTGCCAATTTCCACTGCCTTTTCCATCGTCTTGCAATTGGCTGGCTTTGCAATTCCTTCCCTATTTGCTGCAGGACCAAACTCCCCTAGTCCAAGCAGCCGGCCAGCGTTTGAATGGCCCTGAAATGAGGGCGCAGGGGAGTCTTTTATTCCCCCTAGTGCCTTCGCCTCTTCTCGGTCCCTGTTTACGTCAATGGAGCGCACAGGTCTCGCAAACAATCCCGTCTTACATCCCATCCACACTCCCACTCATCATCTCTTCCACCACTGCCCCCCCAAACAAGGCCGCCGCCCCCCAACACAGCCCCTCAACAATCCCCTATCCCCAATTTTGCTCTATGCACCTGCCCTTTAGAACGACCACGAATTTGCAATCTCCCCCGCATCGTCACAGCAATATGAAACTATCAAGTGTAATTCATGTAAGCATTGAAGCAAGTGGAAAGAAAAATGGTAGAGGAAGGGTACGGGAGAGGTGATGCTCTTGTCGCGTCCCTGGGCGACCTGGTGAAGTAGCTGGGACTGGTGGAGGAGGTTGAGCTGGAGGCGTTCTTGCAGGGACACCAGTTGACCTCGCATCAGCTCACTCACCTGCACACACAGCCTTTCTCTACTCCCTCTGCAAGCCTGAGTGAGCTCCAAGGCCCACCTGCTGAGGCTGTAGAAGCGGGGACTGGTGCTGCTGTAGGAGTTGGTGTAGCTGGGTCTGCTGTAGGGCGGCAGCGAGGAGGGCCCCACCGTCCACCTCCCCCATCGCCCCCTCTCCGCGCACCTCCCCTCGCTCCTCCGCCCCCGCCTGCACCCATACCCCATCCATCTACTCCTTCTCTCCTCTCTCCCCACACTCCCTATCCCGCTCTACACACCTGGTCAACAAGCTTACTTATCTTACACACCATGCCTTGTTTGGTCATCGCTTTTTAGCGCAATCTTTTGCCTGCGCATAGCAACTTTGCAGCTTGCCTCTTTCTGGAGAGGGTAGAGAAGGAGTGAGCAAGAAATTGGGTGTTTGTGGTGGGGCGTTGAAAAGTGGGAGGCAGGAGGCGGAGAGGGTTGAGTAAGTGTTGGTGGGGGGTTTTGCGCGTATGGCGGCTGTGTGCCTGTCCCATTGCGCAGGGCGTGGAACATAAACAAGGCAATAGTGGGGGTGCAGAGGCCCCATCGCCCCCTCCCCCATTGCCTCTCTCTATTCGCCCCCCTCCCCCCTTAGCCCAGGCGCATTGCAGGTCCTCGCTCCGACAAGTGAAGGGAGGCGAATGGGTTGAACTGGAAGGGGAGGGCGCAGGAGTTTGAGCCGTTTCCGAGAGAAGGCGGGGAATGTGTTTGGAGAGTGGAGGATGGGCTGGCGTGGGGGGGGGGGCAAGAGGGGAGGAGGGCTGGAAGAGAGAAGGGGTGGGGGTTGTGGAGTTTATGTGTAAAACAGGCCGGTTTCTAAAACAACAATAAACAAATGGCGGGTAAGACAGAAAGGGGTAGGTAGAATGAGCCTCCCCTCCATTCCTCGCCCGTCCCAGTGTCCCCACAGCGCGCTAGTGCCAAGGAGGCGGAGGGAGCCCTTGAGGGTTGCAAAGAGTGGAAAAGGGGGAGCGGGGCGGAAGGGGGCGGATGGGCTATGAGAGTGGATCTGTTGGCAAAGGGGAGGAGGGGGGGGTCGCTCCCCGGCCTCCTAACATGTGATTGTGTAACACATCTAGGGGCCCTTGGCTTCCTCTGCTCCGCTCGACGACGCGAACTACGTGAAGAGAGTCGGGGGGAAGAAGAGCGCAGCGTAAAGGCAGCGCAACAAGCGCCAAATCCTTCTCCCTTCCTTCCCCCCACGCCCCCTCACTCCGCCCCCCAACAGCCAGTTACCCTGGCCGAAGCACGTGTGCCCCCTTTCCTTCCACCCAACCCCAGCCCTGCAACCACTCCTGTGCCAGAGCCATGTAAACAAAGGCCGCTCTTGCACAGATTCCAGCTTCCTCCCCTCAATGCCCGCAGCGGATGGAAGAGGAGGCCCTGACATCCACTTTCTCCCACATCCTCTCTGCCTATCCTCTCCGTCCCATCCTACCCTTCCGCTTTCTCCTTCACCTCGTCTATTCTATGGATCATGATCCAAAGGGGGTGTTGGAAGGAGGTCAGGCGAAGCGGGCATGAGGCTGTGCGTGAGTGAGAAACAATGTTGCTGCAGGAAGGAGGGATAGGGAAGAAGGGAGGCAGGCGGGGATCGAAAACAAAGCAGCGGCTGAGCCTCGAAAAAGGAGGCGAGGATATTGATAATGAGCCAAAAAAGGAGGCTGACTGATGGGGAGGGGCGGGGCTGGATAGAGAGAGGGAGGGGAGTTGGCGAGGGTTTCAGGGGAGACAGGTGGTAATAAGACGTTGCCCGGGGCAACCAGAGCCAAAAACATCCTAACCCTCTCTTGCATTATTAACCTCTGCTTTTCTTTCCCCTCCCCTCCTTCATTACGCACGTCAACAACCTCCTCTATTTTTACTTTTTACTCTTCCGGCTCTTTCATATGCGCCTAAACCCTGATTGGAAATCTTTTGGCAACGTTACGCAGAGCAGAGGATTGCTTAAAAAAAGTAGACGCAGATCGAAAATAATTCAAGTATTTTCGATATATAATTTTAAAAAAATGGAAATATTGTTGTGGTCTAGTTTATGACCTAGCAATTCTAAAAACATTCATTTGTTTGTGAGAAAAGTCGTCAATGCATGGGTGCATATTAATTGCATAAAGAAAGCAAGAAGTTAGGGAAGGTAGTTAAAATGAACCATGTTGGCGCGACGTGAAATGACGTTAGCAAGGAGCTGTGTGCGGATCTGCAATAGTGGAGTTTAGTTTGAGATTATGTTAAGGCGGATGGGTTATGGGATGGATAGTGGTGGGGGAGGGGGGAGGAGGATGAGGATTGGGGGCGCGTGAGAGGGAATCAGCCGGCGAAGGCGCGTAGTGAGAGGGGAGGGTTGGGAAAAAACAGGCGTGGAGGGGACAGGAGGGGGCAGGGCAGGGGAAGGGGGGGGGGGGGAGTGGCGCTGGCTGGAGAGAGGGCGGGGGGAAGTGGAATGGGAGAGTGGAAAGAGAAAACAATGTGTGCGCGCATATACCAGCCAGAGTGGGAACGGGGGGTGGGAGAGGGAGGGGCGGAGGGGGAAGGGGGGAGGTGGAAGAGGGAGGGAGAGGGGTGTAAGCAAAGAGCTCGCTCGCGCAAGAGACAGGGGGTGAAAAGTAAGCAACCCGCTGGCTTCCCATACGGCGAGGAGGCCTGGAGGAGGGGGGGGCGGGGAAGGGAGGAGAGGGGAGGAACGGAGGGGAAGGGAAAGGAGAGGGAAGGAACGGAAGGGGCAGAGGGCCAGGCTTCTTTTTCCCTACAATCGATTTAGGGAAAACGGGGCGGAGGAATAGAAAACAGCAAAGGCAACTGGGCGGCTGGAGCTAGGCGGGTTGAGTTGACGAGTGGGGAGGGGGGAGGGAAGGCCGGAGGGAAGTGAGGGAGGGAGGGGCGATGAGGAGAGAAGGAGGGGTGCTGCTGGGAAGGGGAGGAGGGAGGCTGATTAAGCCCCAGTTCTCGCGTTAGGACGAGCGCGCAAAAACAAGTAGCCATTTGTTGCTTTGCCAAGGTTCTTTGATAGACAGGCTAAATATGGCCTAGGCCTGCTGCTGCCATGGAGCCTGGTTGACTATGGGGATAAAGGGGGGAAGTGGAAGCGGCTATTGTAGCCTTGTCCAGGAGGAAGTGGGGCAAAAGTTGATTGGTAGAGAAAGTGTGCGCGAAGCGTGGCAAGGGAAAGGAAGGAAGGGAGAGGGCTGCGGCAAATGAAATGCTGCAAAACAAACAGGCTCTCTGCACTGGCCAGCTCTGCAACCCCAACACACCTCCTGCACCAACCCTCCTCCACCAACCCTACTGCACCAACCCCCCTCCACCACCACCCCCCAAAACCAACCCCACCCCCCCCCCCCAACCAGGCAACCACTCCGGAAATATGCGTGTATGCCTACACTGAGCGCAAAAAGGGGCCGGCAGGAGGGAATAAAAGCGCCTTTGCCAATGCTTGCTTTCGCAAAACGATGATGGCCCCTCCCCTCCCAGACCTGCAACGCTTCACCGGCACATAGAAACACCTCCCCCTCCCCATTCACTCTCTCTTGGACCCTACTTCATTTTTCGCTTTCACTGCCACACAGACTCTTTCCCTACGCCTCTGTCTCTCCATCCGCTGGCCAACCCACACCCAGCCAGTTCTCTACGCAGCAGCGGGACCTAGCGTGTGATGCAAATCGATTGCATACTCGCACACCCGTAGAGGACCGACCATATGTTCCCCCGTTCCCTCCTCCCCCACATTCCCTCCCTCTCTCCGCACGCCCCCTTTGCCTCCCCTCTTTTCCACCCCGCTCCATCTCCGTTCGAAGCCCCCTCCTTACTTCAAGAGCGCCCCCCTTGCTGTCTCTGAACGCTTCCCATGCATCGTTCGCCTTCTGCCAAAACACCTACCCTCCTTTCCCGCACTTACTCCCTTTTCCAAAAGGGCCGGGCACAACAGACTGCTGCAGCCTTCTCCCTCCTTTCAATCTCTTTCCATTTCTTTCCCCTCCTTCGTCTTACCGCCCATCTTCTTCTCAAAATACAAAACTGCTACAAACAAATACAAACAAAACGAAAACGGCAGCTAAACATTAATGCTTCTTTGCCTCCTTGCTTCCAAGTTCTCTCAGCTATTTTTCTTTCCCACTCCCTCAGGGCCCCACTCCTTCTAAATTATTAAAAGGCGAGTTAAGGGGGGATGTTGGATTATAAGAGGATGGGGTTTGCAGCGCGAGGCATTCCCTCCCTCCCTCCTCCCCTCCCTATCTCCCCTTTCTCCAAACGCTCACCCGACGCGTCCTCTTTTTGCCCTAGCCACCGTCTCTCCTCCCCTTCTTCTCCCTTCCGCCCCCTCCTCCTCTTGCCCCTCTTTTTTTATCCACAGCGGGCTCCAGGCTTCCTGCCATCCTCCGGTAAACAGAAAGGGGAGCTGCCAGCGCCACGACTCCCCCCTACCCTCTTGCCCCCAGTCCCTGCCCTGCCCTGCCGCGCCCCCTGCATTGGATCGATGCGCGGCAGCAGCAGCGTGGACCTGGGCCAAAGGCACGCAGCCTCCAAACACTATCCCCTCTCTCCTGGGATGCCCTTTTTAAGCCCCCTGCCCTCCCACGCCCAGCTTTAGCCCCTACGCAAAGCACCCACACAAGCTGCATAAGGAGATGAAAGCAAACCTGGTCGAAGGGATGTGCAGTGAGCATTGTCGCTGGATATCCTCAGTCCTCCAAGGCAGCGGGGTTGTGGAATGGCCGATGACAGGAGTGAGAAGACAAAGAGAAGGCTGGGTATAGGTGTGTAGTATGTGTGTGTGCATGGGCAGGAGGCAGTGAGGAGTAGACAGGGGCAGGGAGCACAACAACTACGCCCCGTTGCGCGCCCAAGGACCCAAAGGCCTCCCCCTGGGTCAAATGACGCAACCCCGCTGCCTCACCCTCTCACTGCATACACACCGGCAGGGGCAGAAAAACAATCTACCTCTTAGGCCACAACAAGGAGCCTTGCCTTCAGGCCCATTCAAATAGCCTGCCTCTCTCATTCCTACGCAGACCCCCAGCCGAGCAGACCCCCTTCAGTCCGACACCATGAGACCCTCTACTCTCACCCAGCACCACACACACACACAACCCTTTCACCGCAACTTCTGTGCTTCAACGCGCCAGAGTTCCACTCCGCTTGGCCTGAAATGGAGGCAGAGTGTTCAACTTCAGCGCAAACAAGCCTGCCCAGCCTGCTGCAGCCATGAGAGCGGGGAGGGGGAGGAGGGAGGAGGGTTGAGGCGGGGTGCGTGGAGGGCCCCAATCCAACCGACCCCAGGCACCCCCATCTACTCAGCTTACGAGAAAGGGAAGGGAGGGGCGAAAAAAGAGGCCAAGCGCACCGCACAATAACAACTGCAAGGCGAGAAGGGGGGGATGGGAAGGAGCAGGCCGGAAGGGAACGGGAGAACGGAGATAAAAGCGGAAAGAGGAAGGCCCCTCCTCCTCCTGCTTCGACGGGCTGTGCTGCATCGCCCTCCTCCGCTCCTTGCCGCATGCTGTATGCACAGAAGGCCCTCCCCTGGGGGAGGGCAGAGGGAGGGGCAGGGGTAGTTGGGTGGAGGCTTGGGGAGGAAAGGGAGGGCTTAGGGGGAGGAAAAAGGCGGCGAGTCGGTGTGTAGCGGCGTTGGTGGTGCGGAAGAGGTGAAGGGGGCTGAGGGGCGTTCCCTGCCCCCCTCCCCTTCCCTTCCCTTCCCTTCCTTTCCCTTCCCTTGCAGCGGCGTTCCATCCACCCAGGAAGGCCTGAAGGGGGCGGGGGGAGGTTTGCTGGCTGGTTTCAGGTGTTGACAAGAGGAACACAGAGAGAAACGCAAAGCCACCCTGCCCGCGGCTTCAGCGCTGCAACGCGACGCCCTCCCCCACCTTTGCTTTCCTCCCCTTCCCCTCTCCTGGCCTATCCGCCTTCCTCTGGCCTGCCCTGTGCTGGAGGTAGAGGCTTGGGGGGCGGCGGAAAGGCTGGTTGCACAATGGGAGAGGGGGGGAGTGTGTTGACGCAGGAGGATGCAGTGGGTGGGCCTCTGCCGCGGCCTCTGCGCTGAGTGCAGTGGCGTTTGTTCTTTCACCGGAAGTCCTCTGCGCTTCTTCCCCCCTGCCCCCCCTCACACTCTTCTCCGACACACCCACCTTAACCTTCGCACTGAACCCTGAAGAAGAATTCACTTCCACCCACCTTGCCTTCGTGCGGAAAACTCGGCAGCTCAGACAAGCGAGGCTCAGGGAGACCAAAAGGGGGCTGAAGAAGGGAGGCTGTTTACAAACGGCAGCGAAATGGGGCAGGGCGGAGGGTGGGCGAAAAAGACTAGGCCGAGGCTTTGCTGCGGAGTCTTTTTCAGCAGCCTTTCCGTTCGCCCGGTCTTTTCATCTGTTTGTCAGACGCTCCCTTCCCCTCCAACTTCCCCCTCTCCTCGCCTGCCCCATTAGCTCAAGCCTGCCAATTCTAGTAAAAGGGGGCGTCTTGCTTTTTTTTGCCAGAGATGTGTTTAGGGGTTCGGCATGAGGAGGGGCTGGAGAGGATTGCGTTAGGAATAGAAGGGGCAGGGAGGTTATTAGGAGCATTCAGCTGTGCGGATCGATGGGGCAAACATGGCGGATTGCGAAGTTGGATGGGGAGCAGCTGTCCCCCTTTTGCCAGCAGGGAAAAAAGTAGAGCTGTTTACCCAAACTCCGTCTTGGCAGGGGGCAGAGCCTGAGGAGGAGGGGGGCTGGAAAGAAATGGGCAGTTTTCCATAGCACGGGGGGTTAGCGGAGGAGAGGAAATTGCGCTCCTGCGACGCGTGTTCGCCTGCATCAATTTGCATTCGAGCCTGCCTTCCTTGCACCAAATAAATGCACGCCTTTCCCATGTATCAACAAACTCCAACATTGTCGCCCTATTGAATCAATTAATTGAGCACCAAATGCAAATTTGTCAACATATACGGAGCAGAATGAAAATATGGATCAAACGTGCTTGTAATCTGCTGGAATGTAAAGTTTTGGAGCTGTTGGAGGAGTAGAGTTGGAGGAGAATATGGAAGCCAGAGCAAGACAGAGCTCCTCGATATCAGCGCATTCTTGGTGATTTACGAGGACGGCGACCGCGATTCCCGCTGACGGCACCAAAAGCAGCCCAGAACTGGCTCCTATTGCCCCGCCCGAGTGGTACACGTAGCCTTAAAAATTCCTCCTCTCATCCATCCCATTCATGCACCATTCCTTCTCCCTCTCATCCACTCATAGCCTCAAAATGCAAATGAAGCGCTCAAAACCTTTATGCTGAGCGCCGTCCGGCAGGCGGAAGTTGACGGACTCCCGAACAGCCCAGCCCATGCCGAAGCCTTCTTCGTTCAGCTCCTCTGCAACCTCCTCCTATAGTGTCCAGGCTGAGAGGAGGGCCAGGGCCGACTGGGGATGGGCTTCCAGAGCTCCTCCACCGTCTCCCGCTTCAGGATCGCCTGCTCGCGGCGGTAGTGCGGAACGATGGACGGGTCCCAGGCGTGCAGCCAGGCCGCTCCGAACAGCAGCAAATCCCCCACCTGCCATCCGCACAGCTGCCTCTAGCAAGGCAATGGGGGAGGCAAACGTTGGAGAGGAGGCCGCCGCCGGCCCACTTGTAGGAGTTGTTCACGTCCGGGCACTTGAGTAGAGCCCCCTTCTCCCGGTAGTAGTACCTTAGAGCCTGTCTTGCCTAGGCCATCCTCAGCAAGCCAAAGAAGACGGGGACTTGGCCTGATCAGGCACGATAGCCTTGTAGTTGTCCAGGCGAGTGTTGGGGAGGCAGAGGGAGTTGAGCAGCTGCTGGAGCTGACGCTGGAAACTGGCCCCGCCCGCCTTCTCCACCACTGCGGACAGCAGAGTGTAGCCGTGCGTGGTGTACAGGAACTTTGTGCCTATGCCTCTCTCTGCTTTCCACTCCTCTCGCATTGCTTTGAGCTGGGAGGGGGAAGGACCGGGTTTGGCCAGGAGTGGATCGTGCTTGAACAGGTCGAGGCTTTGGCCAACGCTGTCGAACTGGCGGCGCAGGAAGTACTCGTCCTGGCCCTGGAAACCGGTGGTGGAGGGCTGCTGTTTGTAGTGCCGGATGCCGCTCAGGTGAGAGGCCAGTTGGCGACTGCTCAAACTCACCTCCACTCCTTCCCACTTCACCCTCGGATAGTCCTTTAGATATCTTCAAGGCCGCATGCTGCTGGATTCTTTCCAGGGAAGAAATGTAATAAATCAATAACTGATGTATGTCGGCATCCCAGTCCAGCTTGCCCTGCTCCACCAGCTGGGCGGCAATGGTGACGGTGATGGGCTTGCTGATTGAGGCTATCCGCAGGACCTAGTGCCAAAGTAGGGATGGACATGTTTTGCTGCTATAGCTGGGGGATAGAACAGATTCCGGCCCCATGCCCACCATGCTCTCCAGATCCGCAACGCCCAATCCCTCCGCCCACACTTGCCGACCGCCCACTGACACGGCAGCAGACACTCCCGCCGCTCCCTGCTTCACCTGCACCCTCATTCCTGCCCAATCCAGCTCAGCTTCCTCAAAGCTAAAAGTGTGCCCAGAAGCGAAGCAATGCCTCTCTGGCCTTGGTCACAGCTGGCATCTGTGCGCAGTGGGCTTTGGGAGGCTGGGTGGGCTGTTGTTGGTGAGTGATGATGGCGGTGCAGAGGCTTCCGCCCGCCCCAAGCACAGCCCATCTACGCCCTCCGCCCATTGCCTGCTTCTTCATCCGACTCTTCTTACTATGCTCTTTGGGTGAAGCATTGGACGCATGGAACGAAAGGGACTCACTCTTTTTCTGTCTAACAAGGAATACAGAAGTTTACTACACACTTCAGTGGAAGAAAGAAAAGAGGACAAAATCATTCTTGCGTGGATCTGGCGGCTATGTGCTTGAAAATTCGATCCAAGCTCTGGCTTATTTTCAGGGCTTCCTCCTATAACAAGTCACGATCGAGCAATGACAACAACAAACAGGGACGAAGTTCTTACATAAGTCTTATGTTTATCTCATGTTTATTTTAAGTCTTATGTCTTATAATAAACTAATGAGGTTTGTTCGAATTTCGAAATAAAACCAAGATTCACAAATTTGTTGCTCGCAACTTTGAACATACCAATATGTTCATTTTTTTACCCGATATACGATTATGGCCCATGAAGTTGTCAAAGTAAATGCGTGGCTAACCTGTGTTTTCGTTTGAAACACGTAGGCATCGTAGACATTTTTGCCCACCTGGAAAAAGTAAAGTACAATTTGGAAATGCGATGATCATGGTTTGTTTGACCTGTCCGACTTTGACAATAAGATTGCTCCTTCCAAATCCATCGTCATAGACGCATGATTGTGCTATTGTATGTAGCGGCAATCGATGCAGCACCAGATCTTCCCTCGCCTCTTCCTCCTGTGTCAATTACATTTCCCTTCCCCTTCTCCCCTTCCAAAACGAAGAAACCTGTGTGAGAGTAAGTCCATGCTGGGAGAGGCGAATTCTAAGAAGCGGGGAGCTGGGCGGGAGTGCGTAGGGCAGACGGCCTTCCACCTGTGCCTCCTCCACCCTGTCCATCAGTTGTACCTCAACCCCATCTCTTCTCACCTCTCGATGAAGGCCAAGAAGGGAAAACTTCGGTGGGTCGCGGAGGTGGAAGTGGAGTTGGAAGGCCATCCTCAGTAGGACTCCCGCTGTCAGGAGTGAAGCTGAGGCGAGGGCTGCTCCCGCTCCCGCCGCCGCTGCCCAGCCACACCTTCTCCACTATCTGCAGGCCAGCCCTGTCTAAGTAGAGCTTCTTTACGCCCAAAAAGAGATACCCCTAAAAACCAGCCGTAGTGAAGTTCTTCATCACAGCGCATCGCTGCGTGTCAAGAGACCAGCTTCTTCTGCACGGCACTGGTGATCGCAGTTATGTTGCACGCGTGTAAATACCTACTTTCTTCCTTTAGTGAGTTTCCAGTTGGTTTGTTAGTAAATTGTGAAAATTAAAGTGGATTTCTTTTTTGAATTTTGTAGTGGTTTTATGTATAACTTATAAATTTATTTATGTATTTATGTTTGGACTTCGCTTGTGAACTTTGTCTAATGACTTTACCATTACTCCAATAAAATTAAACATTTGTTTTTAAAACATCTGCATAATAAATTCATAATCCTGTCGTATAGTTCCTAAATTGAATGTAGTTCTCAGCGTCCAAAATAAAATGTAGTTCTAGACAGAAAAAACAGCAGCATTTGACACTAAAAATATTTTCATACCAAGGCAAAGGCGTAAAGGAAATGGATCACCGGTGTTTTAAACAAAGTTGTTTGCAAATGACAGAATTCTGAATAATTGGAAATATGGCGAATAACGGTGACCATTTTGGTGAGAAGTGGCATAGAATGAAGGTCAGGTTAAGCATGTGCTAAACATGATTAACATCAACTAAAAGCAACCAGATTGTTTGATCTGTCGCAGTAACTTTATAGCCGCTAAAATCTAAACTAAGCTAATCCAAACAATGTGAAATTGATTGTGGTAAAAATGAAGGAGGAAGCCCCGTTCCCAACTTACCTTAACGAATTTTTCTTGACCTGGAGCCCGCATACGTACCCTATCAAATCACAGCCCTCCTTACTCTGCTACATAATTCCCCTCATTCACTTGCAATACCTTCTTTTTCTGTCTTATTTTTAGAGGGGTTTCTTTGCCAGGGAAAGTCAAGCAAACCACCTTTTGCTCAGCATCTAAGGAAGAGGCATAATAAAGGGTGTTTATGTAATAAATTTTATTTACAGTGCTTTTTGCCATTTTTGTTTGTTACGACCCGTTCATAAAGAGGAAAAAATGTTTGACAGTGACGCTGAAACAGGGACTTCAATTAAGCCTCAAAAGCAGGATGAAGGATGAAGGATGCTAGAAGCGCGGGATTTTCTCACATTTGCGCAGAAAAGGAACACAAGCTCAATGCCAGTAGCTGGTAGAAAGTGTCCCTCGAAACAGAAATGGAGGACTCTTTTCAATCTCTTCTCAGAGATCCTGCCAGCATCGTGGAACCTCGGTAAGTTGTCGAACCCTAGCCATAGACAGGTCCGCCTAGAAATTTGTTTCAGACTAATTGTGAGTGCGAAAGGTGTTGGCTTGCCTGTCCGCGTCAAGAAGGAGGCAGAGGCGAAGATCCTGCTCAGGCCCTGAGGAACCCGCTTTCTACTGACAATAACTGAGGGATAAGCAGAATGGTGAGGGCTATGCAGTTTCTTGCCGGATGCACCGCAGGAGGATTTCCTCCAGCTCGGTCGCCATGCCCTGGACCACTTGGACGCCGCCTCCGTCAAACTTGCTGCCCTTGAAATCCGCGACATCTTTCTCTCTCGTCGGTAATGCACCAATTCAAATCCAATTTCCTATTTGTCATTCTTTTCCACTACCCGACGTCTCCGCGATGGAGCGAAAACGAAATGGCCCTTTCATCTGATTGAACTTTCCCATAGAACCAGGCCCGTAGAATAAGGTTAGATAAGTGGGATAGAGAGAAGATAAGTTTGAAGGAGCGCAGTGAACATGGAATCCCTGGAGCGGCTGGGACGACTGCTGGCCTTGCGCGGGGAGGTTTTGCGGGCGCTGAGTCTGTGCGCCCTGCGCTGCGAGCCATGGCGCTACGACATCCCCAACACTGCGCCCATCTTACCTCCCTTCCTGGACAAGCCGCAAGTGTTCTGCGCTGTCCTCTGTCGCCTCACGCGCTTGCTCCACACCATCATTGCCTCCGTTAGTTCAATACACCTAGCCTGGCAAAGATGGAAAACGTAATGGATGCGTTAAGGGCCAGGAGTCTCTGGAGATACTGGTGCTGGGCCATTGGTTGGTGGACGGGGAGCTGATGCCGACCATGAGCAGATACGTCACCGATGTCCTCTGCCGCCTGCCCAAACTCCGCCACGTCATCCTCTCCTGTCCGCCCATTGGGAGTGAGCTCCTTCTGCTCTTTTCCTAGAAGAAGGTGATGCTGGCTCAGAGAGCGTGAAAGATACACTGGGCAGCGGTCTGGGCCCGCTGGGTGTAACCAAGGGCCTGGCCAAACTTCGCAGCATTCTCGTCTACGATGCTTCCCAGGGTCCCGATTGGTGGAGCGACGGCGATTGGAACTTTGCTCAATACGCTTCCATCACCACCCAGTCCAGCCGAGTTCCTTTCCTCCATCTAATCAACCTGCTGCGCCCATGCCTCAAACTCTCTTTCAGCTGGGCAACCAAAGTCATCTTCGTCTTGCCAGCAACATCACTCAGCCAGTCTGCCTTCTAGCAAAGGATTTCCCAAGTAAACTTGGCTTCTTCCTTTGCCTAAGGAGTGCTGAGAAAGAAGGGGTTGCGAGGTTCCACAATTGCCAGCTTCAAGTCCCTGGGCATTCTTTCCTTCGACTTTACTAAGGAGGAGGAAGCAAAGGCTGCCTTCACAACCGGCTGCACCGGCCATGAGCTCACCTTCCCAATCCGCCGTTCCCTTTTTTCTCCCATCGCTCGTCCCAGTTTAGCTTCAGGCTTTCACAAAAATTCCAGCCGACGGTAAGGGGAGTTGTGAAGTTATTGAGTCCTGGATCGGGTCAAAGAGTTCGGAAAGATCAGCGGTACCTTTTTACGTTATTTATGCAGCACGTTTTATTATGCCAAAATGATTGACAGGCTATTTTGGGTAGCAGTAGAGAGAGTGATATTTGCTTCTGCAAATTGTGGGCATTTAGTGCGCGGGAGGGCCAGTATAAGGCGTCCCAAACGCGTAATTTTATAGTGTATGCTTCCTACTCTGATAGTAAATGCGAAATCTTTTTGTAGCGGTATCGGGCCAAATGCATTCTTCTCCATTTGAGAAGGGAGCAGGAGTTGTGACTCGCGTGGCTTGCCTGGACTGCGATGGGCAAACCTTCAGCTCCGTCCACGTTTGGCTCTGGCTCCACCGCCGCACTCAGCTCACCCATCACCGACTCGACCCTTCCTCTGTTACACTCCTCCCATCCTTGCTTGGTCGATCGATGGCCAGTGGATGGCTTCTTGATGCTGTCCAGGTGAAATTGACGATCAAGCGTACAGTGAAGCGGGTGAAAGCCGCCTGGGAAACGGGTGCAGAAGCCCTGCCTTGTCTCGAGGACCCGGCTTCTCTCCCGCTTTCCATCTCGTCATCATCACTCATCAGTGAAGCCAAAAAAGTCTGCTTTGAATATTTTAGGCGAACTGGTCTCCAACGAAATTCCACACTTACCCAGCTGGCATTCCTTGGGGCGCAGGATTATTCGATGAAAAACGAGATCCCAAGCCTGCTTCAGGATTTTCTCCAGGCCTGAAATCCTGCTTAGTTAAAAAGTCCTTAACTAAGTTTAACATTAAGGGTGTTTTTCGCAATACGTTCTTTCACTGGTCACGCGAGAGCAGAATCGCTTCCACCATCGCTCACATCTTGCTGAGCAAAACGGAGCTTGCCTGGCCTCTTTTTTGCCAGGTTCTCTGACTTTGGCGCATGGATGTGGAATGAATGAATTGTCTAATGTTGAAGATGAGCGCATGGAGACGTTACAGCCTGGCCAGAGCAGCAGCTCTGGAACGAGACTTGCCGCATGGAATCAAATACGACCCATTTTCAACCCGACAAGACTTTCCGTCGTTTCGCTACGGCCTCAGGTTTGTTCCTTCTTTAAACTACACACACCTTTAGCCCTAAAGAAGTTAGGGATTTTGCCAAAAATGGAGAGAAAACATGATTTGCTTAAGCGGGTTGTTAGTGTGATTCAAATAAAGAGGAAATATTGAAGCCTGGTGTATGAGTGTGACGAAAACGCACGTGAATTGGCGGGAGCCTACTTCCTAGCCAAAGACCTCGTCGTCGCCTTCAAGCACTCTCCCAATTCTGCCCCTGCCAATCTTCGAGATGCTGTCTCCTTTATCCAGGACTTTGAGCAGCTAGAGTTCCTCTTTCTGGTCTTTTCTTTGCGCATCCAAATAGAAGGACATATGAATGAGGGTTGGGCCTTTCTCAGGTTCACTTCGAAAGGCTGAGCGGCGGGAACTGGAAGAATCTGTTCAACTGCGACTGCGGCCTCAACTCCGCTCCCAACCTGGCCGTTGGCGACCTGGCCACCATCTCCAGCCCTCACCAGCTCAACGCCCAGGCCAAAGAACTTTGGCAGAGGTCTCTCTGTTTCCGCCGTCTACCAGGCAGTTGGTGAAGGAAGTGGAGGTTGAGGCAGTGGACGGGGGTGAAGACGGATGGTCACCAATGCCTCTGCTCCAACAGATCATGCCAACGATTGCTGCTTTCACATCGCCAGGTTAACTTTCCAGCACCAATTTCCATCCCAGTGAAGTCCGCTATTATTTCTGCAGACCTGCCCACTGTGCGAGGAGCAAAGACTGCTGGTAGCCAGTTCTTACTGCTCCCAGCGCTGTGCCAGGATGGACTGGCAACGCCATCGTCAGCTTCACCGCCTCTTCACTCTTCACCACCCTCCTCGCCTCTATTCCCATCTCCATTACCATCCAGATTGCGGCCTAATCCAATAAAAAGACTTCAGGCTGCAAATCTTCCTTCTCACCTACTTATTATGCAGTCAGCAGTATTATGACCAAGCGTTTTTAATTAATTACTAGCGAAATGTATTACCCATTGTTTCATTTATCCGTTTCCAATGCCCTCCACCCCGCTCCCAGACATTTCCGAAAGTTCAGAACACTCCCGGGGGTTTTTCTGAAGTTCTTGCGCCGGCTACGCCCTACTCCTGGTACTATTGTCAGTCCTTGGTACTCCACGACTTATGGTGGTAGCCGTAGTAGCTCCCTATCGGTCGCTACGGCCAAGATAAGCCTCCAAAAAAATTTTGGAAAAGGAAATTTTGGGCGGTCCCAAAAAGTAGTCCGGGAGTGTTCTGGCCCCTTCCAATGTGTTCAGTATCCATCTTGACAGTGTGCAAATCGAAACTATTGCTATATGTGCTTCAAAATTTATTTTAAACCAACTATTGCAAACCAACAAGCTCTCAAAACGCTCTCGAAATTTAAGGACAAGGCAAACTATCAAAATCGGATGAAGATTTCGTACCCCCCCCCCCCCCCCCGGTAACACACTACTTAATTGATGCATAATTTGAATGTGCAGTTCGAATCGAATTCTTACACTAAGTTGCGCCACTTTTAAAGCTTTTTATCTTAGCAGACAAGGCCGATGAAGTGGTAAGAGGATGTGAAGAGGGATTTGGTGGGTGAGAGGCCAGCTGTGTGGGTGGTGAAGGAAGCGGGGTAAGATAGAGGGGGTGAAAGGGGAAGCAGGGGCAGAGTGAGTTTGTGGTGTGTACTCAAAGAGGGCGCGGCAGGCTCCACCGTGTGTGCTCTGGCGGACGCTCTGCGCGTTGTATAGCCTCCCCTCCCACCCTGCCCAGGCGCGACACCACGCCAAATCCACTCACACATACCAGCCCCCCACCTCTGCACACACACTACCAATTACGTCCTTCGCACTTCTCCTCTCCCCCCTTCCCTCCCTCTTTCTCTCCACCTCTTTCCCAGCCTTTTTAGGCGTTCCTTCTTGTTTGCCATCGTTCATTTGCATGCCGTCTTTGTTTTGAAAGAACGGGCTTTTAAAAAGGGGCGGTATTGGGCAGATGTGAGAGTGAGAAGGGTGAGGTGAGGAGAAGATGGAGGCCCAGTCGCCAGCCCAGCCTTCCACGGCTTTCCACTTTGAGGCCTTCTACTTCAATGATCACAGAGAGGTGGCGCCTCCCTTCCACCACCCATCACGCAACAATTCAATCGTTCAAATGCAGTGGAAGCAGCGGAACTTGAGCCTGGAGAGGGTGGATGGGGCCCGAAGCCTCAATCTCTGGCTCTCCAAGGCTGGCAAGCTCAAGGCGGCCTCCAGACGACAAAAGCTGGAGATTCGGTGGGTTTTGGCTATTTGTTGAATGGAAAGTGATGGTGAGGAGGTACAGAGGCGTGCGGGGTCGTGAGAGCGGGTTTGAAATGGACGGGCGTCGGGATACGCTGGCCCTACTGGCAGACTCCGGCGTCATCCTCCTCGCCTTCCCCAACCGTCGCTCCCTCATCGACGCCGAGCTCTGGCTGCAGCGGCAGTTCGGACAGGGTTCCTTTCCTGCTTCTTGCCTATCCTCACTTCAAATATGAAGTGAAGTGGGCGCAGAGTATCAGTTCCTGGTGAAGCTGGTGCACTGTCCCGAGGACTCCATCCTCGTCGAGCACCTCAACACCGACCTTCGCCTTCATGTCTACGTTGCCCCCCTCCTCTCCTCCGTCAGAGGAAATGTTCAATTAGCGATGGTGTTACAGGATGGCGGTCTGAGTGTGGCGACAGACGAGCCACCACGTCTGCTGGCCGCCTGGTCCATGGGTAGCCTCCGCCAGTTCGGCCCGCTGGCCAACAAGTACTGCATCGAGGCCGGGCAGAGGGCCGGCGTAGGCTACGCCGGCATGCTACACTTCCTCACCACCCAGCCCGCCAAAATACACTCCGTCTTCAGCCTCGCCTCCCAGGCCCAGCTCAACTCCTCCTCGCTTAGTTTGAGCCTCTGATTCATCCCCCTCCTCCTCAGCTTCACCAGATTCCCTCTTCCTAGCCGCACCTGCCAGCTGGCAGCTAGTCATAAACAAAAGAGCGCCGCTTGGCCTTTGCCAGATCTCTGTGAGGCTTGAAATGTGGGAGGGAAAGAGGGTGTGAAGGGTTTTAGAGCGGCGAAAGAAGGAAGAGCGCCCGGTGCGAGCTTCGGGTCGTAAAATTTCCGCCGCACAGTCCTCCTTGACGACGGCGCCGAAGTTGGCTTTTCACTTTATCTTTTTTAATCCACACTTCAATCCAATGTCAAGAATTCAGGGTCGTTTCAAAATTGAGTGAAAATAAGAAGAGCTTGGCAGGTCGCTAGCGGCTGAATTTGGACACAGTGAAGTCACTCCGGGCAGTGCCTGGACAAGCTCTTGCCAGTCTGCCGAAAAGTTTCACCCTTCATAGCTGGCCTTTTTGTATCGATGCAAAAATTGTTGCAGAGCGCCTAAAGAGTCCCCTGCCCAACCGCGTCCGAGGCGAGTGACAGACACGGGTTTGGCCGTCAGCTGACATCTTTCAAACCTGATTTATCCTCTCACCACCGCAGACCGTTTCAGGTATTCTTTACGCGACCATTGCTGCCCCAAAACTGGCGCCACCCACCCCTACGCTGGACGACTGCTCTGCAGAGCAACAGCAGCGGTTTTTATTCCCATTGCCTTCCAACAGCCAAAAATACCCCGTGGCATGCTTTCAGGAGCTCGGGCGATGAGGCAGCAGCGCCCAGTCCCTGCCCCACCTGTGGGCGAGGCGAAGTGAACTTGGGCGGGCGCGAGTACATCAATCAGGAGTTCATCGACTCCATCAAGTACTACCACAACGTGGACGCCATCCTCCTCCCCGCCTCCCCCGCCGCCTCCTGCTGCTCCATCCCCACCGCCGCCGGCCATCTCATCGCCATCACTCCACCCGGCCTCCTCGCCATGCACCATCACCCTCGCTCCTCAACTCCTCACTCAACCTCACCCGCCCCTCCGCCCGACCCTTCCGCCCCGGACAAAGATTCTCGTGCTATTATTCTCTATCCAATCCAATCCCATACCAAATTGTTCTCTGGCTTAGAAACTCGGGAAGCGGCCTTGGACCTGGCGCGAGCTCGGGCACAGCTCCGCTCCACGCCAACTCTGCAGCAGCTGCGGAACCCTCCGGAGCCCAGCATTGTCGTCTCACCAGCCACACCGCCCTCATCTTCTGCCCAGTCTTCCGTCGCATCTAAACCACCCAGTTACTCCCCTTATTTCCCCCTGCCCTGCCACTATTCGGTGGAGCTATGAAGGTGGAAATGGGACGGCGGGAGGAAGGAAAGCCTCCGGCACGGAGGACCCCAAGCGCTGGAGCCTCAGCAGCAACCCCAGCCCCACTACTGCCAAAGAAGTCCACATTTCCTCGTCTCATTGCTTCATCGTGAGCATTTCCACAACCTTTACCAGTTTCTTCTGTCGGGCGGAAGACGCCTGGCCAGTTTGATGAAGCGGCGCTCTATGGACGCCGGCGATGGGCAGAAGAGCCTTGCTAATCTCTCCAATCTCGACCTGGATGAAGTCTAACGACAGCTTTCTTGGCCAATATCTCATGCGGTTAATCTCAGGCCAAGTACTCGGGGCGAAAGGAGAGTGCGCATCGGGAGCTGGAGCAGCTGTGCAGCACCTACTCCGACAGACCTCTCACTCTCCCTCGCTCTCACCAGCCATCGCCTCTTCTCCTGCCCAAGGTCCAACTTTCCTTTCCTTCCATCCATCCCTCAAGACCCTATTTCTTCCAGTCCCGCCTGGACCCACTCATCTCCAGCGCCTCCGACTCTGCAGCCTCGGCTGATGTTCGCTTCTCTTCAAAGGAGAACCTGAATGAATCAATGACTGGTCAGGTGGAGGAATGGACTCGACGTGTGGGCGGCTGCGTGGACTTGGACGCAGTTCTGGACAACCTGAGTCTCGCCTCCCTCACCCTCAATCGCTCCAGCCCCACTCCACCCCACAACCAGCTACACTCCGCCAGCCTACCCCGCAAACCGCCTCGCCATCCCGTTCCCATTCAATCACTAGCATTCATCTATCTCTCAACCCTAGCTTGGCTTCATAGGAGATTGAAGCGGACGGATGGCGGAAAACGTCCAGCAGCAAGACCTCCTCGGAGCGGAATCGCATTCGCGACAAGTAGCCTACCCTCATGCTCCTCCCAACCAGCTATTGATGGACGCAGAATGGCCAGGTTCAATATGCCGGTGACGGGGAGCTTCGCCAAGTACGACGAGGCCAAAGAAGCGGCTGAGAAGGGCCGCCTCTTCGCCATGACCGGCTCCAATCAGGACTCCCAGCACTCCAACGCCAGCTCACAGTTCCCTCCTCCTTCTCCTCCTCCTTCATCCAACCACACCCCTCTGGGCTTACAGGAAGAGCAGCGGAAGCAGTCGCAAGTCCTCGCTGCCATCCCAGATCTGCGGCCGCCCCCCTCCCCCGCCCTACTCACAGGCCACTGCTCGGAAATCCAGTCTCCCGCCCCCACGCCCCTACCAGCCGCCTTCTCCCGCCTCTGCCTCTCCTCGTTCCATCCCCTCCCCAATCCCTATGACTTTCATCAACTCTCTCTGCTGGCAGACTCGGGGAGGAAATCGGTGGCGAGCATGCGACGCGGCTCCGGGCGCATCTTCGCTTTCCCCGAGGTGGCGGAGGGCGAGGAGGAGGCGGCCGTGAACTACTGCGACGTCTCCCCGGCCCTCCTCCCGCCCGACACCCCTCGTTCCGCCCTCCTCCTCCCCCCCACCAACTACATCAGCATCGATCCTACTCGCACCAGCGCCGCTGCTGCTGTATCTCTTCCTTTTCCCACCTTCAGCTACAAATAGGCAAAAGGAGAAGTGACCAGGCTTCCACGGCGAGGGAGGATGAGCTGCGGAGTCGAAGCAGCAGTCTGCAACAGTTGGCGGCCTCCAACCGCAGCCTGGCCCAGGGGGACTCGGGGCGCAAGCACAGCCTTTTCAGTCGCACCCGACGCATACTCCTGCCCCAGGCTGCCCGCAAGCGCATCGCCCGCCGCACCTCCCTCTCCTCACTCACCCACCTCCCGCACTGAGTCCCCCCATCACCCCCAGTTCCTGCTCCACTGTACATTTCTCCCGTTCCCTACCCATTTGTAAATAGATCCAAGCGCCGTTGCTGCCTCAAGTGGATGTCGCCTTGCCATAGTGCCCCTGAACTTGGCCATGACTCGTGATGCTTTCCTGTCTGCCATTGTCTTTGCCGCTCTGGCCATTGCTGCGTGCTTTCTGCGTATTTGAGAACTGAGTCTTGAAACCAATTTATTTACAGACACAGAGCATAAAGCAGCTAATTCATGCCATCGTGCCCTGATAGGAGCTGGTAGTGGCGCCTGTAACGTGAGGCGACAGCCAGCGAAGCCAGCAGCACCACACCGGCGGCCATGAAAAAGATGACGGAGATTATGCGCAGCATCGTTCCGCTCCCGTCCTTCTTTGCCTCGATTTCTTCTGACGCCAGGCGTCGGAAATACTCTTCAAATCCAATCCAGACATCAATATCCTCCTCAACAGTAAGCGACAGCAACGCGGAGAGGCCTGCTGAAGCAGGGGCTGAGCTGGAGGGAGCCAGGAGCGGAAGCCGTCAGTGAACAGATCATCCAACTTCTTCTGGGCCCAGTCCATTGCTGCAGCTGCTATGCTCGGCGCTTCTTGGAACCAGAATCTGAAAGCCCTCTTTCCATCTGACCATTGCTCAGAGATGAAGTAGGATGAAGAACTGGAATTTGGCCTGCTGGAATGCGCTGCCAACCACGGCCCCGTATTTCCCAATGCTCAGATAGCTGGCGGGGCCCTGGGGCCTGCAGATGGGAGTGGTATAGGGTAATGGTGGGGAAGGGGAAGGGAAAGCAGCAGCGGCGAACGGGACTTCAGGGGCAGCGATGGCGCCGTACTTGATGAAGTCGGTGAACAAGGTGGCATAGACTCGCTCCACGGCCTTGTCGGCCTCCGTGTAGTTGCGGTAGAAGTGCCAGAGCAGGAAGCTCAGATCGCTGGCGTGCCCCGGCTCAGACACTGTGCATTCCCAGCCAATCAACCTCCATGCACTGCTCCTGCTTTTACCAACAGGGATCCAGGCCTTCGGCAACGTAGTCGAAGCTGTAGAGGAAGGAGGAGCCGCCATTCCTGGCTTCTTTTCTGTTAGACTTCGATCTAGCAGGAAATGAGCAGATTGGAGACCTGCTGTTGCGGCGAGTGTCCAATAGAGCTGGGATGTTGAAGAGAGCGTCGCTGATGATCTCGCCCTCCTGGCCTCCATAGTCCAATCCTATTCAATGAAAAGTAAAGATGAGCAATAAGGGCACTGGCCAACTGTGAGGCACAACCAAGGCTCTGGTAGAAGGCAGCACAGGCGTAGGCGATGGAGGTAGAAGGCTTTAGGTAGAAACTCGAGGCCTGCTCATAGCAGAGACGGAAGACGGCAATCCGCTGCTCAGCTGCTGTGCCTGGAGCTGGTCGATAGTAGACGCTGAACCTGTCCCACGCTACCAATTGGCCTGTGCCCCGCTCAAAAGGCTAGCAGTCAACTCTCGGCGGGTGACTCCGTCCAGTAGGTTGAAGGGCGGTCTAGAGGCCAGGAGCTCTTCTAAGCTGCCGGGAAATAGCTCGTTATCGATTGGGATTTCCGGCGCGTAGGCCGAGTCCCAGAGATCATTCACCTCCTGCCGCAGAAGCAATCCTTGCTATCCAGTACAACTTAGAGCAAAAAATAAATACCTTTTGCAAGAAAGCTGTTGATACACGCTGCATGCATCTGCCGATCTCGGCTGTCATCTGCGGTTTTTGCCAGTCGTCTGGCTCTTTTAAACAGCCAGCTCTTTGGGCCAGAACTCTGCTGGCGTTGGAGGCGGTCCCACCTTCAAGGGTTCAGCTCGATCGGATAGCTAAAGTGAAAGGAGCAACCGTAGATGATGGGAGTGACGGCGTTGCCGGACATGGGGGCGGCCTGGGCGAATAGGTGCTGGGTGAGCGGACTCAAGGTGGCCAAGCTGGCCACGATGGCTCCACTGCTGTCGCCCATCAGCGTTACTCGTTTGGGGTCTCCGCCGAAGGCCATGATATCTCGCTGCACCCACTCCAGCGCCGTTTTTACATCTGTTCATCAATATTTCATTTATTATGTGAATTTTGCTGAGAAAGATATTGGACCATAAATCCAGAGGTTGCCGGGAAAATCTTTGCTATGCAAGTTCCAGGAAGCAAACATGTTGAGTCGGTAGTTGGGTATGACAAAAACAATATCCTTGGATACGAAATTATCAGTCTAAATTAGACCTGCCTCTATTCTTGGTAATTCATTGCAAAACGATGCATACAATGATGCTGGGAAGATACTGTCGTGGTGTTCCTACTCCAAACGCGCCGCCTAAAACGTAAACGACTACTGGGCAGTTTCGTTTTTTCACGCAATCGCTGTTCGTATAAACCTTCAATTTTCTAGATTGAAGAAATGGAAAGCAAGCTCAGTGAAGGAGTACATTGAGAAAGAGGCAGTCTTCGCTTTGTGGAAAGTCTTGTGAAACGGTTGAAGATACGAAAGGCGCAATGCAGTCGGCGCCAAAGTTGTCCGCTTTCAATGCTTCTCAAGCGTTCCTTCCTGCTTTCATCTAAGTCCAAGCAGGATGAGATGAAACTCACCGGGCCAAGGCTTGTTGTAAAGCTGACTGGGTCGAAACCTCAGCTCACCAATAGGTGCAAGTGCATATGGAATTCCCTAGTTTGAGCAGTGAGATCTCAGAAAAATATCTGTGTGATGGTGAAATATTTAGTAACCTGGAAGGAAAAGAATGCGTTTCCGGCGTTCGTTTTCTGCCGCAAGCCACGAATTTTACCCGTAGTCATGGACAGTTCTACGTGTCCAGACATCTTCCCGCCTAAAAACAGCTTTACACTGATGCTCAACAGTTAAACCCTCCGAAACATGTTTACCAATCGTCTGGCAATGCGAAATGAGACAGAAGGTCTCCAAAAGACAGCAACAGAGAAACCAGCTTACAACCCCAGTCATGTTCAAGGCTTGGCAATGCAGACTGGAATTTGACAAACAGGCCTAGTGGAAAACACTTCCTTACAGCTGTAGTTAAGGTCACGCCTTCCCTTATCACACTGCAGCAGAAGCCTTAGCAAATATTGTCCAAATTTCTTATCGGATTTCATGATTGCCGGATTGATTGAAATTCATGATTGATTGAAAATGTTACGTAAGCGTTTTCAACCCTATAGCAATGAGCTTTTTTTCCAACTTAGAAATTTAACCAATTCTGCATTTGTTTTATGTCAACGATGGACGTGTTTTCGAAGGAGGCGCTTCAGAAAGGCTCTCGAGACGAGTGGGCGTAGGGGTTGTAGGGTTGGAGTACGGTAATAGCGTAAAAAGGGAGTGCGCATGAAAATGGGCCAGCTAAAGGGGGCGATGTATAGGAAAAGGAATCACATGGCCCTGGAAGCCTCGCCTGTCAGCACAATGCACCGCCCATAACACAGCCCTCCCTTCTTCAACAACACCACATCATGTGGGTGAAACCGGAAGAAGTCCTTTTCGGCCAGTCATTCTGGTTCCTATTCTTCTTCTAATTCTTCAGTTTTTGACTAAAAGCGAAAGCACTGGACAGGGTGGCAGAGGCGGCCAACAATTGGTTCCTCATGCAGCGGCGGAAGGGACACGGCACTAGAGGCCTCGGCTCGCTTCTTGTTGGAACATTCGACTCCATCTTTGACACCCGCCCTCCGCCCTACCGCATCCTCCTCCAAACTCCAAACAGCCAAGTCGCCTATCGTTAGTGCCTTGATTTATTAGGCCTTCACTCTGGCATCGCTCATCTGCTGCTGTAGAACTAGCCGTTGCCTTGACGCGCAAAGAAATCGGCGAAAACTGGGAATGGCTGGAGAAGCATCTGGTGCCAACAATCGGTCCGTTTGCTCCACATTATTAAAAGTGCAACGAAACACTGCGGTTTGTTTGCAGCAGCTTTTGAAAGCGAAGAGGACATTTGCCAATACGTGCTGACCAAAGTGGAGAGCATGCTGAACACGGAGCGGAAGGTGGGAAATCAATCAAACGAAGGAAAAAACAGGCAAAGTGAAGGGTTTGAGGAGAAGGGCGGGGTGTTGGTGGGCAGTCTGGAGGACGAGTCGGCGGGGTACCGGAACGTCCTGCACCGCTTTCAGAAGACATTTGGGATGAGCGCGGAGGAGCGCCTGGTGAACTACTACAGCTGTTGCTATTGGCCGGCGGCCGGCGGCATGCCGCAGCAGGGCCACCTCTACCTGTCCGTCAACTTCCTCTCCTTCCACTCCTTCATCATGGGAAACACCACCACCATCATCCTCAAATGGGCCGACATCACCGTCCTTCTTTTCCATCCACCTCTTCCCTACTTTGATGCATTGATAGAAAGGTTGTAGAATTTGGAGCAGAACACGCGGCTGGTGTTGCCGCAGAGTATCACAGTTTCAACAAGGAAGGAGACCTACTCCTTCTCCATGTTCCTCAGCTTCCAGGAAACCTTCAATCTAATGACCCAGCTCGCCAACATGGCCATGAAACAGTTTTAGCTTCTCTTCGCTTCTTTGCAATGATTTGCTACGGCAAATTGCCAGACTGACGATAGACGAGAGCTATCAGGATGATGCGGAGCTGAAGAAGAAGTATGCAAGCAAGGGCAAGCGCACTAAAACCTCCTTCGTGAAGCGGGACCTGGATGCTCGGGCTCGCTCTGAGCAATTTCGCTCCTTCTTCAAGTTACTCACGCCTCATTCTCACGCCATCCATCAAATCCTATCTACAGTCTGCCGAACTCGGAAAAGCTGGACGGCGACACACCCGCCAACCTCTTTACGCCCTACAACAAGAGCCATGTGGCTGGCAAGCTCTACCTCTCCCCCAACTTCGTCTGCTTTGCCAGCAGAGTTCTTTGGTCCATTATGAAGACTTTCAACCTTCTAATGAATCATGGTCCAGGTACGTCGGCTGGTCTGGATGGCGCTGCCGATGACAGAGGTGGCGTCCGTGGAGAAGTTCGAAACTACCGGAGAGCCGGGCATCTCCAACGGACTGCTTCTCTGCACCAAAAGCAAGGTCCACCTATTCATCCCTTCTGTCCTTCACTGGGCTGGAAAGAGGAGTGTTTGAAGACAACGTTCCTGGTGACGGGTATTCCGGAGCGTGAGAAGGTGCTGACGAAGCTGAGCGGGTTCTTGAGTCGGCTGCCCGGGGAGGCCCTGTCCGTGAGCGCCATGCTCCGTCGCTCCACCTCCATCAGTTCGCCCACTGACACTGAGGGTTCCTAGGGGGCTGGTAGAAAGCCAGTAGGATACTGGAAATGGTTGCAAGGTGAAAATGGGCCAGAAGCAGTACTGGAGCTGGAACCAGCGCTGGTCACTCGCTATCCAACGCCCAGCCCTGATCCAGAATGGGACGCTAAGCTGCTGAAAAAGTGGCAGCACCATTTTGCCGAGTTCGGGAGGTAGCTCAGTTCCTCTGTCCTCCCTGTTCTGGCTGATTGAGGGAATGATTAAGGGGGGTATCGATGTATCGGACCGCAGAGTTACATCGCCTGCTGCTGGAAGGCGCTCATGAATCCGTGCGAGGTTTCCTGCACTCCCATGAAAGCATACCGTGGGGGGGTGATTTATTCATACCCCTAATACAATCAATTATAACTCCAGAGCTATTCAATATTTAACTAAAAAAAATTAACACAAGTTACCCCTAAATGTCCCCTGCATTGTGCTAAATTTTTGTGCCAAACGAATAAATTGTGGCGGATTTATTACAATTTTTGCGCGGCCGAAGGCCGCCTGCCGCGGAGGGCAGGGCAGTCAGAGCTCCGTAGGCCGGAGGGCATAGGTGCAGAGGCCCCGGAGCATAGCCTAGCATGCGAAGCATGCTAGGCGAAGCGTAGGGGCCGTAGCACCCGTGCCCGGAGGCCGGAGGAGCTCTGGCGCCCTGCCCGAAGCGGCGGGCGGCCAAGGCCAGCTTAAGCAGTTACCCCATTTTTGCGTCCGTCTGTCCGCATATCTTATATAATACGGGTGATGCCATTTTGGGAGGGGTCTTGGCGCTCCCTGAATCAGTCTTGACGAATTATTCAAAATTAATTGGGGGGATCCATGCACGGAAAACGTTGAAAATATGAAACAATCAAAAACATTGTCATTTTTGCGATTTTTGGACAATTTTTGACTTTGGAACTTCATAGCTCCTCCAATTTTCAACATTTTCTGTTGGATTTTTTTTTAAATTAAAGCTACAACAGTTCTGCATGAAACTAACTGGTTATTTTCCAAACTTTCAAATAAAATATTTGAAAAAAAATGACTTGAATGATGCCAATTTTTCGTATTCTGGCCTACCCATGAGTCTGATGTTTTTGTGATAAATTAAGTATTCCTTCAAGGCAAGTTTGAGCAAGGATTATCTTGGACAATGTGATGCATTTGATGCCTTTTGTCCTTGAGAATATCAAGTCTTTTCATGAGTTGTTTGCTCTTGTTTATTGACCCAAAGTAGTCTTTGCACAGCCATTTTTGAAATATTTTTTCTTTTTTTTTAGCAAGATTTGGGGTGTGTTGGCATAACTTTTAACTAAATGTGGCCGCGCGTAGCGCGGCCACTGACCTATATTACTAGTATATATATATATGTGTGTCCAGGCCCGTACTCCGCGGTTTTTCAACGAAATTGGCTGATTTTTTGCATGAAGGTCCGCCTAGGCGGTGCCTCGAGACAATTTTTGGTGCTTGGCGTAATTTTTTGAATTTCGCCCAAAACTCAATTTTTTGATGTTTCAAAACACTAAAAATCGTAAATCACTGGTTTTTCCATGAAATTAGCTGAAATTTTGCAGGAAAGTCTGTCTTCGTGATGCCTTGGCACCATTATTAGGGCTTGGCAAAATTTTTCGATTTTCACCCAAAACTCAATTTTTTGATGTTTCAAAATGCGAAAAATTGTAAATCACTGGTTTTTCAATGAATTTTGTTGATTTTTGGCAGATACGTCCGTCAAAGTATTATCTTGAGGCTGGCAAGAGGAAATTTTGAAATATTTATTATTTATTGATTTATAGTCAAAAACCCAAAATCTTGATGTTTCAAAAATTTGAACAAGCATAAGTCCATGGTTTTTAATAAAATTAGCTGATTTTTGGTATCTACGTCCATGAAAGTAATATCTTAAAGCTGGCAAATGGAATTTTTGAAATAATTAGTATTTCTCGATTTATAGTTAAAAGCCAAAATCTTGATGTTTCAAAAATCGAAACATCTATAATTCATGGTTTTTTCACTGAAATCTTTTGAATTTTGGCATGCATTTTCATCTAGGTGGTGTCTTGAGGTAAGGCCGCGCATCTTGGCAACCGCCGAGAATACCTTGTTCTAACTTGAGTCAACTGCTTAAACAGCATTGCACTTCTCACTGAGACTGATTCATCGTGGTCCACCCAAGGGGGCGTTCCCATTGACCCTGACTAGGCAGGGGAAAGGCTCCCCACAGAGAAGGTGGGAAGAGAGAGAATGAATCACACACAGCAATGGAGAGCAAGGCATGTGGGATTCACAGTGACAGCAGATTGTACTTGCACAATGGAAAAGGCTTGCAGGAGATTCCAGTTGGGTCTAGTGAGAGGGAAAAACGTCTGGATTTGTGAGCCCTAATGTTCCATACCTGAGCTTGGTCAGGGGCTCGGGGGGCAGGAAAAGGCGGCCAACAAAAGGGCTGAAATTGGAGTCAGAATTGGGAAGGACAGGGCCTGTGAAATGGAGAGGGGGGCAGTGGAGGTGAGGCGCTACCGGAGGCTCAGAGAACTCGCACTGCTGGACATGGAATTGAAAGATGGGGGTTAAAAGAGGAGGGGTGTGTGGCAGCGGGGATGGAGGGCAGGGGGCAGAGGAAGGCACAGTGGGCCTCAACCAGACGCCGCGGCACTGCTGGTGGGCTGCGAAACACACTGAGAGAGATAAATGGAAGGGGTGAGAAGGGGAGTGCAGGAGTAGGGGCAGGGGGCTGTGGCAGGTGCGCCATCGCTGCTGAGAGGAGGCTGCTTTCTTTCTTTCTTTCTTTCTTTTTAGTCAACCGTCATGACGGGAAATGCAACTGATTCACAAACAAGGTGAAAAGAGAGAAGCGGCTTTAGTGGGGGCTGTCATGTGGTGAGGCCTGGGTCTTCATCTAGGAGCAACCGCACGGCAGCGAGGAAGGGCCCGCGCCTAGCCCCGGCTTCCACCGCAGTCAGGTGCCGCCACCATACAGCCACCCTACCCGGCCAGTGCTCCACTCCCTCCACCCTCCCTGCCCCCGCCGAGACAAAGTGATGGCGGCCGCGGAGATTGGCGTTTAAGAAGGGGAAAATGATTGGGCATCCTGTCCAGGACTGTTGCTCAGTCGGGCTGGGAGCTGTTCCTGGCTGCATGCGAGTGAGGCATATTTTGTAGCATTTCTGTATTAGTGACAGATCAGCGATCATGCGCCTTCGTTTCAGTGTTTCAAGGCCTAAGTGGTCCAAGCGCCCAGCATAGCCTGTGGCTGGAATTTGCATGCGGCAGCACCTGAAGATGTAGCGAGTGAATTTCCTCTGCACTGCCTCCACCCCAGTTGCCCCAGAGCCCATCCACTGCAGCTGCACTGCAGAAACAGGGGGCCAGAAGAGAGGCAAAAATGGGATGAAGGGTGACCATGAATAGAGGCTGAGTTAAGGGCTGGCAGAGCCCTCAACTGCAGCCTCCTGCAGTTGAATGAAGGGTAGAGGATGAGGAAGTCGTGGTCCGGGAGAAGAGGTGCAGAGGCTGGCCTCGAAGCTCAGATCGCAGCCTTCCTCCTCCTTGCTCTCCAGGCTCCCCCATCCACTGCAGCTGGACAGAAGAGGAGGAGTTTGAGAAGGCAAAAGGGGACCGTGATCTGAGGCTGAGCTAAGGGCTGAGGGGCCCTCAGCTGCAGCCAAAGACGCTTGAGAAGTTGTCGATCTGTTGCCCCGGTGGTGGCGACGGCGGCGCCGGCGCTGGCAGGGGCTGGGGTCCAGGTTTGGTTGGCTGGCTGCTCCGGCTGAGTGAGCGGAGCTAGCATCGATGACAATGTCAGGTTGGTGGGCGCTGCTGCTGTGGCAGGCCCTGAGGCAGGCGTCCTGCGGCTGGAGGGCAGGAGAGGCGCTGCAGGGGAGCTTGGGGGCCTCCTTGCACTGGCTGGCAAGGCAGGCAGAGCTGGCATCCCCGCACTGGGAGGCGGGGCAGGCTTGGCTGGAGACTGGGCCCTGGAGGGGGCCCTCCTTGGACTGGAAGAGGAGAGCGGGAGGGGCAGAGAGGTTTCTGGGCTGACTGCTGCTGCTGGTGACCTGGCGGTGGCTTCTGCTGCTCTGGGGCAGGCAGGAGCTGGAGGGGGCCTCCTCGTATTTGGAGACGAGGCAGGCGGTGGGGCTAGAGGCCGATGCGCGCTCACTGGAGTCCTCCCCGCGCTGGCAGGCGGAGCAGAAGTTCTGAGGCTTGGCATAGCCGGTGATGTTGTGCCAGGTGCCGGGCGGTGGGCCGGACTTGAGGCAGGTGGAGCAGAAGGTGTCGTAGTCCTGCTCCATGCTGGAAAGAGCCAGGCGACGCGGTAGAGGAAGAAGAAAGAGAAGGGGGGACCAATTGGGTGTGGGCTTAGCTCCAGCCAGGGGCCCACAAGACGCACATGTGAAGTCCAGACAGTTGTTGTGACTGGACTGGCAGTGGCGTGATGGCATCCTGGATGGAGTAGACGCTGGCGGCTGGCTGATCAGGCACTGCGCGGTGGCTTCTGGCTCATGTCTTGTGGCCTAGAAGCTCGGGAAACGGCAGGACCAGATTGGAAAGTCTGGGGATGATTGAGCAACCGGGTAGGCGGGGCCTACTGAACTTCAGCCCTCCATGCGCTGTGGCTGCCAGGCATCCCTGGCAGTGGCAGAGATGGGAGAGGGGCTGATCCGGAAGCTGGTATGGAAAGACTTCTTTCAGAAGTCAGAAGTCAAAAAAGACTGGTTCAGGCTTCAACTCTCTCTGAGACTGATTTATCGTGGTCCACCCAAGGGGGCGTTCCCATTGACCCTGACTAGGCAGGGGAAAGCACTAAATCATAAAATTTGGCTTAAAATTGAGTTTTTTTCAGTTATAAGGAAAAAAACTACTGATTATGAGGAATAAATAACAACAATTGTGATTTTAGCTTTTTATTTGATGTTTTAAGGATGGTAGATCTTGCAAATCATGAAAATTTTACTTTTTTGGCCACAAATGGCTTGTTCTACTTAGTGGGTAGTGATATAATGACTCAAGTTAGGAAAAGTGCAATAAATCCGCATCAATTTATTCGTTTGGCACAAAAATTTAGCATAATGCAGGGGACATTTAGGGGTAACTTGTGTTAAATTTTATTCAAAAAATTTTGTGTAGCTCTGGAGTTATAATTGATTGTATTAGGGGTATGAATAAATCACCCCCCCCCCCACGGTAGCTTCTTCACCTGACTCTGGATGGCAGGGGAAATGTGGATGCTGTGCAGTGGAGCAGCTGCAGAGCACAGTTTTCACCCCGACTACTATGCTCAGGCAATTTTCGCAGTTTGAACTGAGAAGCTGCTAATCAAAAGACAAAGCACAGGTGCTGGCCAGAGCTCGAGCGAAAGGGCAATGCTTGGCCATGGACGAGATAGAGCGGGACCTGCATCGAAGTCTGCCAGAGCACCCGGCATTTCAGACGGGCTCTCCGGGAATCGACGCCCTGCGCCGTGTCCTCGTCGCCTACGCTTTCCGGAACCCAAATATCGGTGCTCTCAATCCCCTCCCCACTCTCCCTTTGAGGCGGTTGAAGGAAGAGAGGATTTGAAGGCTACTGCCAGGCTATGAACATCGTGGCGGCAGTGCTCCTTCTTTACGCCGGCGAGGAGGAGGCCTTTTGGCTTCTCGTCGCTGTCTGTGAGCGTCTCCTTCCCGACTACTACAACAACAAGGCACTACACTGCATTACCCTCCATGCCCTGTCACTTCAACCATTTGTTGAAGGTAGTAGGGGCTCTGGTGGACCAGGGAGTGTTCGGGGACCTGGTGGCTCAGAATCTGCCCTCCCTTCACAAGCAACTCAAGGAGCTAGGCGTCGTGGAAGTGAAGGCATTGTAGTAGTTGGACTGGAGTATAGGACTGAGAAGAGATGTTTATAGGTGGTGGCCTTGTCCTGGTTCCTCACACTCTTCCTGTCCGCCGTCAAATTTCAAGCAGCGCTGCGATTGCTGGACCTATTCTTCCTCGATGGGCCTAAGGCTAGCTTAATCATCTCTAGAAAGTGCCAGGCCAAAATACCCCTGGCTTCAGCTGATGTTCCAAGTGGCGCTGCAAATACTGGCCAGCTGTGAAGAGGATCTGCATGCCGCCAAAGATGACGGTGAGGCCTTACAGGTTCTCAATCGGTTTGCTCCCTCTTTCAGCGCTCAAAGGATAGGCCATAAAAGGCATGCAACTGTCAGATATACGGAGAAAATCGTGGCCAGCGCTCCTCGCTCGCCAGAAGAGCCTCCAAGTGAACCTGTAGCACAAAATAAAGTTAGCCCAATCCCAGACGGCAATCTGAAAAACTCTAAACTAATGGCCAAATAACTGGAGGCGGCTGAGGTGGACGTGGGGGAGGTGATAGCGGAGTCCTATCGCAACTACGGGGAATCCCTGAAGCGAGAAGACATAGAGACACTTAGACTTCGCCACAGGCTCAAGGTACTCTGCTGGGTTGAGAGTGAGGTGGAGGTGAGATAGTGGTGAGTGATGCTTAGGTGGTGCAAGGGTTGGAGGATTCCCAGATGCGCTCCATCGTCCGCTCCATCGAGCCCGACTCCCCCTTCACTACCGCCGAACTGGAGGCTCTGTACAATCTGGCCAAGGTCCCTTCCTCTTCTCTCCTCCTCTTCTCTCCCCCTTTTCCCAAAAACGAAGGGAAGGGCGTTTGGTTTGACAGGAGGAGCATCTGCTGTCCTGGCAAAGTCGGCTGGCTCCACTGTTGCCGCGAGAGCGCCTACTGGAGCGTCTACCGCCCGACCCTTGCGCCGCCTCCCACTATCGGTCTCTGGCCTCCATTAGCCCCTTCTCTGTCCCTTTCAACCAAGGCCAGCCTCTTAGGCTGGACTACGACCTGTACTCTTGCCTTCTCACCGGCCTGAGTCCCTGGTGTCGCGGTCAGCACCCCCAGCAAATCTCGCTCAAAGCGTTCAGGGCTAGTTTTCTCTTGCGGGGCTCACAGCTCTTGAGAAGAACTGGGCTTTGCAGCTGTTGGATACGATGGACACGGGGCTGCTGACGCTGCGAGATCTGGCCTCCGCGCTGGCTGTGATGTGTAGAGCGGAGGCGAGTGAGAAGTTGCGCTTCCTCTACCGACTTCATCTGCCGCCGGCCCTTTTGCCCACCGACTTCGACGACACGCCGCCTTTTGGTTTCTCATCGCTTTTACGTCATTCTTCTTTTGCTCTGAAACAATCAATCTCAGGCCTTCTTCTTGGCGCATTCCCTGAGCCTTCTAAAAGAGCGAAAGTAAACTGATATTGCAGGCAATTCTCCTGAGCTGGGAACGGACGCGGCGGACTTCTTCAGCTCCAGCCCCAGTCCCATCAAAGAAACCAGCTACCAGCCGCCCCAAACCACCTCCCCTACTCCCTCATCGCCGCCCCAGTCCGGATCTGGTAGCACCTACCCTTTCTTCCCACCTCCTTCACTGGGTTTCTGGGGCCTGCAGAGAGCTTCTCCTTGGTGGGCGGGGAGGCTGGGAAGGAAGGCGGAGGGGAGGAGGAAAGGAAGCAAAGGCTGGAGCCCCCGCCTGCCGCCGAGTCCGCAGCCACCAGCGACAGTGAAGCTTCGCCGCCCGAACGCATCGACAGCCCGCAAATCCAGCCCATCGACGAGGAAGGCGATGGTCTTTCTTTTTCATTTCTTTGCTGCATGCGATTGATTTTGAGCCAGCTTGTTGGCCAAATATGCATGCCTGGGAAATGCCTGGTTGTTTGAAAGGCTGGAGTGAGGCGGGTGGAGAGAAGCCGAGCAGTCTGCCCATCTACAACAAGTTCTCACCTGCATTTGGCCAGGATCCCGACTCTCGAGAGCATATCACCAGCCTACCGCCTATGAACCAGGTCAATCGCCATAGCACCTCCACTGAGCAGACAGAAGAAGTGGAAGAAGTTGGTTGTGCAGGTGCAGTTCATCCAGCTGTGGAAAACGCTTTACGACATCTTCCTGGAGCAGGAGGAGGAGCAGGCCCTCTACCACTCCCTCGCCATCGTCGGCACCCTCCTCCTTCAGCTCGGCGAAACCCACAAGAACCTCCTTGAGGCCAAGGCCGCCGGTCTCCTTCCCACTCAGCCCTTTTCCAATCGGATGAGAGAAAGAAGAGTGCAGGTGAGAGGGAGACTCGAGCAGCCCTGGCAGACGCCATGACAGAGGCAATGGAGGAAACGTCGGGGACTCCGGATCTCTCCGCAACGTCGCCCAGTCCCCCACCGCCCGACTGGGAGATCAAGTTCCAGCAGATCCTCGCCTCCGTTCCCATCTCTTCCCTGGGCTAGGACAATGTGAGGAAGTCTGACTGTCACTGGGAGGTGTTGACGGAGCCGGCGTTGGTGCGATTCCTGGAGAAGCGTTGGGAGCTGGAGCCTTTGCTGGAGGCCTTTCGGAGTCGGCGATTTGTGGAGCGCTCTGGAGAGGGCGAGCGTCTGGCTGCCGCTGCAGCCAAACCGGCGCCTGTCTGATGTCCTTTTATGTTTTTGCTCCCACTCCTCTCAGACCACTGCTCACTTCTGCACATTTCCCAGTCAATGGAAGCTGTGCTAACACCTGCTCTGCTCGCATTAACACTCTTGTGATTCCAGTGTCATGCTGGCACCCTTTGGAAGCCTTGGATCTTTCATTGCCTATCGGGCTAACTTTTCTACTCCCTGGGTCGTGATATTTCTGCTACCAAGACTGGAATTCTAGTTATTGAGATCTGGACAACAATAGGAAGTTTGATTGAATTGTGAAAAGTGGCTTCTTTGAAAGGCAAGACTTGAAAGATATCAATGTGAAAAAAGTCACTTATGAAACTTCTTGTAGAATCGCTTTATTCGCTCAAAGAAAATAAACCGCTATGCATAAAAATATTTATGCGTCCTCTTCCGATCGCAAAGCCATTTGTGTGCAGAGTAAAGCAACTTTGGGATGCGTTTGGAAGCATCTGCCTTGTATCACCTCCTCTTCCTCTTTCCTCCAGTCGTCCAAATATCGGCTATGCCTACCCAGCACCAAAATTCGTAGTGAAGGCATACGAGCAAAGTGCAAGGGGTACCGAATTCGGCTTTCGGGCATGATCATCTGCATGCAGACTTCCACCGGCTCCTCGGCAAAGTCCACGTCTGTCGCGAAATCCAGTTGACCACCCATCTTCAGCTCACCCCCAAAACTAAACCTCTCCCCACCCTCTCCCAACAACACCCCTTCATGCTCCAGCACCAGCCCCAGCCTCAATCAGGACCAGTTCCTACAAGTCTATTTGAGCTGGGCAGAACCTATCAGTGACGAGGGACTTGGCGTTGCGGTACCAGAGGCTGATCTCTGCCGACCCACCGACATCCAGGTGCAGAGCACTGGCCACCTCCCAGCTGAGCAGACTGCCACCGGCCAGCGGCAGTCGCAAGTGCCAGTCCGAAAGCAAGACGTTTTTCTGCCATTCATCGTCTCTGAGTGGAGGGAATGAAAAGGTGAGGGAGTGAAGGAGGATGCCTGGAAGCCGTGTATGTAGGAGCCGTCTGCGCCCCAAACGGCGCTCATGAGCTCAGCCTGGCCGTTGAACAGAGTTCGCGGCTTCTCCTGGGAGCCCAGCAGTCCCAGCTGCATCCAGGCCTCCACCTCCTCCTCCTCTGCAACTTTGAGCCTCCAGACAAGGTTGGGTGATTGTAGGGGAGAGAAGCCTTGAGGCTGGGCGTCCTCGTCATCGGAAGCCTGGCCGAGAAGGCTTTGGAGGCCGCTGGATGAGAGGGTGAAGGTGGCGATGGGCTGGGCTGAGTCCGCGGTCTCCAGCTGGAGACTAAGGAGACTTCTCTTCAGCACCCCGCCGCCAAATTCCGTCTCCAGCTCGTAGCTGAGCCCCATCTCGCCCAGATCTAGACTGCTTCTAGATCAGGCCACTTAGAGAAGAGTTTGCAAGATTTGCAGCCAAACCGGCGAGCAGAGCGCGATGGAGGCCGGATTTCCCTCCAAAGGCCAGCCTGTTGTAGTCCTTCACGCTCCTCACAGCAGCAGACTGAGGAAAAAAAGGCTTTGAAAGAAGGGAACATGAAAATTGAGCAGAACCATTTGGCCAGGAGCATGACGCATTTTAGCCGCTAGGTATTCGCCCACTTCTCCGCTCCCGTTCCTGCTGCGTAGGCTTGGCTAAGGAGAAGAGATGAAAGAGAAGATGTGAACGTGAGTGAGCTTAGAAGTAGCTGAGGAGAAGCGTCGTGGTGAATGAGCAGAGCTCCGGCGGCGGAGCATGACGGATGGTTCGGGCTTCCCAACACCCTCTCTGCTCGTAACAGCACCTTCATCACATAGCTATTCCATCCATTCATGCTCCTCGGACTTTGCTTTGGAACCTTGGGAGGGAGTTTGGGAAGAGATTGAGCAGCAAAGAGGATCGGGCTGATGTCGTCTGAGTCTTTAGACGCTGCCAGTGCCTCCTCCACTACGGCGCCCATGTCCTCCTCAAAAGTAATTCGCTTTTTCTAGCTGCCAATGTCAACAGCCAATAATGGGACCAGAATTTTCCCGGCTTTGGCCAGGATGCGAAAGAGGCTTTCAGCTGGTAGCTTCTTTTGGCGCCATAAGTCGCGGAGTAGGCTCATATACTGGCCTTTCTCCTTCAAAGAGGATTTTCCATTTCCAAATGCAAGATTGATTCTCCGATGAAATGCAACCTTTCCACACCTTTGGCAATGGCGCAGTTGAGTTATCAAACTAAAGGCCACATCTTGGAATGCTGGCGCTGAGGGCGAAGTTTTGGCAAGCTCTTCCTGTTGAAATGATGCGTGATGAGTAGGTGGGTAGTAATGGAGGATGGAACGAGGAGAAAGGCGATGAGGAAATCGGAGCTGGGAGCGAATTGAAGACTGGCAAAGACGCATTGGCGTTCTGCGGCCGACGTTTTCTTGAGCAGGGCTTGGACAGCCTCTTCCCGCCCACTCTCCGCTATTGCATCCACCAACACTTCACTTGAACCAGTAAAGTTTGTACTTTTCATTTCATGCTCTTATAGTTTCCTATCTCACCTTAGTGGCCCAGATTTCCTGCTTGACTTGAGGAATGAAGCCAGCTGCGAGCTGTTTGCACTTCGAACTGCCTTGATCAGCTGGAGGAAAGCGACAGCCAATTCAGCTTTCCCATTTCCCTTCACCGCTTTCGCCGCTTCTTCTAAGCTCTGATGATATGATTTTGCTGAAAATTATAGTTTTGGAAAAATGAAGAAAACAGGTGCTTTTTGGAGCTTTGGGAAAATGACGGCAGCTGATAAAGGCTCGGTTAGACAGCCAATCACGTCAGTGGCCTCGAGGCATTGAGTCAGTTTGCCAGGACCAGAGGCCTTGCCCACAAATTTCACCGATGACCTTCAACTTATGCTGAGTAGAGTGAATTACGGAGTAAAACTTGGCGGGAAATTAAAATTCATGCAGGGTACTTTGAGAGAATGCTTGTGCGTCGGCGCGGAAACAACGGGAAGTGGAGCTGAAGCTGTTCCTCGAGGCCCACAGCTCCGGGCAGGCCGTCTGAATTGTCTTTAGACCACTTTTGCTGGTAGCTGAGCCTGGGAGACAAGCCCTGCAACGTCCTCAATCACAAGCACCACTAGCAGCTGGGAAAAAAGCCCACCGTTGAATGACGAAACGCACGGCTGGGGTAAAGCTGACAGGTGTGCGAAATAGCGGCCAATTTATTGCTGTCCAAGTCCAGTTCGCAGCTGCCGACCGCCGTTGCCTGGAATGAATTTCAATGTATTCTATAATTTTAGCAGTAAGCAACCATTTTTGCGGCAACTGGCTGAAATAGAAGAGTAGCTGAAGCGGCAAGGCTCCAGGAATCCGCATTGACCAACTCTCCTCCTTTCAGAAGACCCATCTGTTTGTTGCAGTCGCTGTTGCAGCTCAACACCTAAGTGCACTAATCCCTCACCTTTTCGCTGATAGTGTAAAAGTAGATGCACCTGGACCAAAGTATAGGGCGCTTCCCGCTCAATCAATAGTTGAGCTCGTTGGCTGAGGCTTTTCGAAGGTCCTTTCTGCTCAGTAATTACCACTTTCGCTTCATAATCGAAAATGCCAGTCTCCAAGCTGGCCCCTTGAATTGGCCCTTGCACGGTTTCATTTTCTCTGCATGAAAAAAGTGGAAAACCTTACCATGTACGAAAAGGAACGGGAGCATAAATACTAAATTCATGTTGAGTGGGTATGGAGGGTACGAAAAATAAAGCAGAGGTTCGGAGTCAGGGTCCCATGCGTCAAGTCATATACGGCTAGGGCCACGTCTAAATACACAGGCCCAGTCAGACATTATCTAGACTCCCCTGTCCAGTCCAATCTACATCTGTAAACAAATCTGAATTGCAACTGTGCACTGGCAAACAGAAAACATATGTTGGGCAATAATTAGCTTATATTTAGCTATGCCAAAGAAGCTTGAAGGCAAAAAATAATTAGCTTGTTTTGTTTTGATGCGAATTGCGAATGAATCAAATAAAATGGATGTCTTTAGTTTGGCGGCAAAGCAGCCGAATAGCATGACAATGTATGTGTAAGACCGAACAGACAAGGTATATACTGCATCGCATGTTTTGGCAGCCCGTCGGATGGATGGCAAATGGACAGACATTCCTCTCGTTCAATTCCCTCAATCACTTTAGCTTGGCGCCAGCTTTGGTGGAATAGAAAAGCAACTCTCGCTCTGCAGCAAGGCCTCAAATCCTGGCCCTGAGCCAAGCACTGGAGCAGGGGCTGGAGCAGGCTCAGATCGCAGGCGCCACTCATAAAGTCCCCATATAGCTAAACAATCAGCAGTTGTTAGCGTTGAGAAAGGAGAGATAGAAGGTGATGCATTGTAGAGGTTGAGCTGGAGATTGCAGTGGCGTAGACACTCACTCCCCACTCCCACAAGCCCGCAGCAGTCCGTCACCCGATCACTCAGCTCCTTCTTCGACACGCATGGTGCGTAATCAGGTCCTATTCCGCACTGCTAAAATGTCTTTGATCACATTTATTGCTCCGGTTGATGAGAAATAGGCTGAACGCTGGTGGATGATTTGCGAAGATGCCGTGGAAGTAGAATTTTGCTGCCGGTCTTGCTCAGATTGCTCAGCCATTGCATATTTTCCTGTTCAATTGTTACAAGTTACATTCAAAAAGTTGCATTCAAA
>JASANA010006234.1:0-12930 GCA_030248095.1 Ptycholaimellus sp. GST1_10
GAGGATCTGTAGATGGCGCAAGTGGGGTGGTAGGGCTGGTATACATGATGCTTCCCCTGCATGACCGTAGCCGCGTCCAGCGGGCCGTGCTGAGAGCCGCCCCAGCCTCGCATCCCCCCCAAGGCCCTTCCACCCTCCGTCTCTCCTCCTCTTGCCCTTCACTTCTGCTTTTTGGTTCGGTTTAGTAAAGAGACCCTGGAGGTGGTGGGCATCTCGCACGTCAGCAGCATGGAGAAGCTGGACAACTAGGGCAAGGAGAACGCCATCCCCGGCGTCACCTTCGTCCTCCGCTTCGACTACGCCCTCTCTCGCAACCGCTGCAGAGCCGACGTCTCCCGGCCCTTCAGACGGGGCGGATGCGGACCAGGCCTTGGTAGCGATGGCTGCTGTCGAGGCCGTCGGGGCAGAGCTCCACTCCCTCCAGACTCAGCCAGGGAAGAAAGTGATTGACCAGTGCTGGTGAGGCTGTGATTGACGGCTATCTGGTAGCAGCGACCGAGCTCCTCGCTATAGACGGGGTGGATGCGGACCAGGCCTTGGTAGCGATGGCTGCTGTCGAGGCCGTCGGGGCAGAGCTCCACTCCCTCCAGACTCAGCCAGGGAAGAAAGTGATTGACCAGTGCTGGTGAGGCTGCGATTGACGGCAATCTGGTAGCAGCGACCGAGCTCCTCGCTATAGACGGGGCGGATGCGGACCAGGCCTTGGTAGCGATGGCTGCTGTCGAGGCCGTCGGGGCAGAGCTCCACTCCCTCCAGACTCAGCCAGGGAAGAAAGTGATTGACCAGTGCTGGTGAGGCTGCGATTGACGGCTATCTGGTAGCAGCGACCGAGCTCCTCGCTATAGACGGGGCGGATGCGGACCAGGCCTTGGTAGCGATGGCTGCTGTCGAGGCCGTCGGGGCAGAGCTCCACTCCCTCCAGACTCAGCCAGGGAAGAAAGTGATTGACCAGTGCTGGTGAGGCTGCGATTGACGGCAATCTGGTAGCAGCGACCGAGCTCCTCGCTATAGACGGGGCGGATGCGGACCAGGCCTTGGTAGCGATGGCTGCTGTCGAGGCCGTCGGGGCAGAGCTCCACTCCCTCCAGACTCAGCCCCGCGAAGCGGAGGTTCCACACGCTCTCCTCGCACGACACCGCCAGCGCTGACAACAGCTGGCTGTAGTTCAGCCCCGCCGCCCGCCGCCAGGCTTGGAACTCCGCCAGTTGGGCACTCATTTGGTGACGCACCTGGCCAATCGGGCATTCGGGGAAGGAGATGGGAAGTAAAGAAGGAGGAAGGTCGTGGATAAGGAAAAAGGGAAAAGAGCAGAGTCTCACTGAAAGGTCGGATATGGGGTAGCGGGATAGGTTGCCCATGGTGGCCATGAGGAAGCGTGCATTGTCCATGGACAGGCCCAGCTCTAGACGCCTAAGGAAAGGATGCAACATTTGAAGCCGCTTTCTGATTAACTCTTGAAGACAAAGATGGTCTTTGCCTTGGCACTTATTTGGCAGTTCGACTGTGATAAAGGAAAAGACAAACTAAAATGATTGATGGCCGTTTTATGTCACTTTTGCATAAAACCTATTCGGAACCTACTAAGTCTTAAAAAATTCACTGTAATATGATTACAATTAATTCAAATTTAATTTTTCATGTTTTAATTATAAATGAATTTTTTAATTATATTACAGCCCAGCTAATATAAAGGGCTGACTCCAAGGACCCCCCCAGACTTACACCCCCCCCCAAACTTACACCCCCCCCCCCCCCCCCCAATGAATTACACCCCTCCCCCATGATATACACACCCCCAAGGCATATATATTGAAATTTTTTTTATTGCCTTAACATACTTCTCTTTACATATCTCGAAGTTTAAACTCACGGAATTTTCATGTAGATGATTAAATACCTACTTTTTTTTACAAACACAGTTAGTCTATACCGTGTTCGTCATGCTACTAGTTAGTCTATACCGCTATATAGGGCGTAGCCAACACAAAAACTAAAAGGCTCGTCCTTTCACTGTGGCAGTACCTACTAGTTAGTCCTTACCGAGTTGAGCACTTTAAAACATCAATGAACTCGGTATAGACTAACTAGTAGGTACTGCCACAGTCATGACCTCGTCGAGGACGAGCATGCGTCTAAGCTTTTGAGTTGGAATCTTGAAAGGTACTCCTGGTAGGGGACAAGCCCCTACTCCTGGTAGGCATGCGCCCGCCATCCGGTATAGACTAACTATGTTTGTAAAAAAAGTAGGTATTTAATCATCTACATGAAAATTCCGTGAGTTTAAATTTCGAGATATGTACAGAGAAGCATTTTGAGCTAATAAAATTTTTTTCAATATATACCCTTTGGGGGGGGGGGGTGTATATCTTGGGGGGGGGTGTATATCTTGGGGGAGGGGTGTAATTCATTGGGGGGGGGGGGGTGTAACCCCATTGGGGGGGGGGGTGTAAGTCTTCGGGGGGGGGGTCCTTGGAGTCAGCCATATAAAGAAAATTTTTTGCTTAAAAATTGGTTTTTCTGATATTGATTCCATAAGACGGGAAGAAAACTTGAAATGAAAGAAAATGCAAAAACCGCTTCTCAGAGATGCGATTGAAGTTGCAGAAGGTGACGTAGGGGAAGGGGATAGATGCTTGGCGCTCCCTGTAAACGGCGGTGGCCCAGTTTTGGGTGCTGAAGAAGCCGCGGAGGACGCTCTGGGTGTTGAAGATCATGGCGAAGAGGAAGATGGCCAGAACGATGATCCAGACGACTTTTGTCGATCTGCTCTTGGAGCTCACCACCTCGGCTGGTCCGTGCATCGTAGTGGATGCAGACCATGCCTTCACCTGCTCCATGGCTGCCTGCAATTCCTCAACTAGTGGGCAAAACCAGATCAAATCTTGATCCTTTTAATTTATAGGTAATCCAAAATAGAATTAAAGTTTGTCTCAGTCTACCCAATCCAAATGATACAGAGCTCTAAAAAAGCAAAAGAAAATTTACGCAAAACTGCCTTTAGAAATTTTTTTTAGAAATTGGAAGCGAATCGTGAGTTTTTGACAGATTCAAGGGAAAATGGCGAACAGGACCAAACGCTGTGCAATTTTGAAAATTGCTGAGCCTTGCTCAACTCACCAAGCTTGATTGTTTTGCCGATAGTTTTACATCGAAGCTCCTCTCTTCATCATCAAGTTTCTGGCGTCAGATTTTTGCTTTATTTTGAAATTTTCATTTTTTATGCTCTAAGATCAGAGCGTATTGAGCGCTTTAATTTATCATCTAGAAGTGCTCAGACAAAGGATTTGATTAGACATTGCTTTGCCGCTGTCTGAAGGATTGGAAAACTCGAACCAGGGAAGTGCAATGAGCATTCACTAGATCAATTAATGTGTTCTTGAAGATGCTCATATTTGATATTTCCCTGACTTTATCGAATCGCCCACACCGCACTTGATTGGCAGCATAATAGCTGAGTGTGATGGATTGATTTTTTAAACTTTTTTCCTCATGGATAAAGGGAGGAACTGGTCCGGGAGCCGTTGAAATATTACTTTTTGCCAGCCCAATCAGCACCCACTGTGGAAGAAAAGTTAGGGTAGATCCCGAGATCTGGATAAAACATCAGTGGCCGGGTGGTTTAAAAAGTTCATTTTTGAAGCGAACTGAGTCTCATCTCATTCTTCGAACTGGGCACGACCTCAAACATTACCAGATCAGAAGGAACTGTTGGATTGTTCGTTTGGTTTATATTCATGCGTTTAGATGTTGTTGCATATTGATTTTGACTTCATCTTTATTCTCATTAGTTTGAGCATAGATTGAACGCAGCTATAATTTACAACAATTTATTGCTCGTGTTTGCTGGCGAGAGAAATGAAACATGGGAGTGGGGGAATGGGCGAATGGCTGCAAATGGTAGTGATACGGCACTGCCTATTCAGCGCATCCTCCACCAACTGCAGCAATTCAGCCTATTCCGCTTCAGCGAAGACTGGCCGGAGGAAGGCAGAGGAGGAACTAGTCAGCTGGCTGTGATACATCCATCTATGAGCGTGTATCAGCAGAACAGCTGACCAGTCCCTCACTCCGCAGCGACGAGATGAGGAGGGAGAGTGAGGCCTTAGGAGTGCCAAAGACTGCGCCCTCAAGGCATCTTTGCCAGCCCCAAGGCCCGCCTCCAACTCCTCCACAGATCATCGGGGCAGCGGGCGGGAGTCAGCCAGCTGAGTGTTACTCTAGTCATCGCCCCTCAAGGTCTCCGGATGACTCAGAGATAACACCCAGCTGGCGGGCGCCCATCGCTTCTCCTCCACGCCTCTTGAAGTTGTCTTCGGAACCAATTGTTCAATTGATGCCGGTGTCTTGAGAAGGAGGGTATTTATGGGAGTCGGGGTGGCTTTGTGTGCGCGTACACAGTGGGATTGCCTTGCTGCGCCCTCTGATCCTAATCGCGCTCCAGGACATCTCTGTCTTTCTCTTCTAATCTTCTCATCAATGTAGTGTGCGCATTCTTTCAATTGTCCGGCCTTCTTTTGATCTAACTGGCCAGCCTAATTCGGCAAGCCGAAAGGAAAGAAAGCAAAAGGAGACGCAAATGAAAAGATGATGGGAAAGAAGGCATAAGCAGTGAGAATGAATCAGTCAGCGAGAGCAGGCTTGGCCCGGAGGAGGGGAATAGAGGGTAGCTCTCGCTCTGGGGCGTCGGGGGCTTGTATAGGGTCGGCGGCGCAGTGGCTGCAGCGGGTGGCCACCAGCTTCACCGCCTCCCCGCAACGGGGGCAGTCGAACGACGGCTCCGGCCCCGTCTGCAGCCCATCTTAGCGGCTAAAGCAGAAACTGCTGACAGAAGGAGGGAAGAACGCGTTTGCAGCAGGTGCAGGCCTTGATGATGAGGAAGAGGGCGAGGCCGAGGAAGACGAAGTTCAGGAAGCTGTCCGCCGTCCGCCCGTAGTTGATCGTCACCGCCCCGTCCTTCTGCGCACTGTCAATTCCTTGCCTTTATGAACAGGGGAGGTTATGGGAAACTGGCAAGCTACTCTTCAACGCTGGAGTAGGACTTGTTGGGGGAGTCGCCTTGGTTGAGGACGATGAAGCGGCTTTTCAGGTTCGCTCGCCCGTTCAGGAAAATCAACGGCAACAGGACATCCTTCAGGGATGGGTCTGATTTTGATCTGGGCTGAGCGGGCAAAGGGGACTGACGGAAACGAAGGAGCGAGCAAAGGCTCCGAACTCCATGCCGAGCACAAACCCGGCGGCCACCGTCAGCACTTGCCCCGTCAGGAATGTCTTCAAGCAGCCCACTCCTCATCTCCATCCGGCTGAATAGAAGAATCTCCAACGCGTAGCTCCATGCCCGTGTCCGCCACGCTGAAGTAGATCTTCGTCGCATTCTTCTTCACACCCATCCTCCTCCCGCTGCTTCCTTACCGCCTTCCTTTTCTCCTATTCTTCCAAGCTCGCCAACAAACAAACACTGCTCTGAGTCTCAAAGGCGGGCTGGCGGGCGTAGAATTAATGCCCCTCCCCTTGCGGGTTGCGAATGAATGGCGGGGAAAAAGCCGGCGCGGGGCTGGGGGCGAAAATTCCTCTGTTAAGGGCGGGTGTCTGAGGCCTGACTGGCAGAGAAGAGCTCTTGCATACTTACTCGGTGGGAGAGAAAGAGGGCGCGAACACTCGGCAGCAGGAGCGTCTGTCCTGGCGTTTCAAGGTTGCGCGAACTTTCCTGCCAGCTCCTATCGCATCACAAGGCTCCTTTTTGCCTGACTAATAGTCGACAGGAGGCTGTCGCTTTGCGCTGGTATTGTTAGCCCGGACGGAGGGGGATGGAGAAAGAGGAGAGAGAGCGATTGACGGGCTTCAAGAGGGTTCTACAGGGCATTGTCAGGGGATCGGGAGACTGGAACTCTTCACCAGCACATCCGCTGGCTCCATTTCGCACACCAGCGGCGCGTCAACCAAATTCCCCGCCACAGAAGGAGCATCGAAAGAGCCTTTAAGAGCATGGATGAAGGCGGCAATGTGAGAGAAAAGGATGAATGAACTGCTCTTGCGCTCGGCTATCTCCTCGCTGAGGGTATCCAGGTGGTGGAGGTGGGCGGGGGTGTAGATGTGCTCGGGAGTGTTGAGGTAGAGATCGCCCTGGCCGCTGGGCCGACGATGCCAGTTCCAGTGTCGCCCGCTGCTCCGGGCACTGCCGCCGCGAGAGCTGAATCCGCTCAGACGCGCTGCACCAACCGGCACCTGAGCCACAAGGAGAGATTGGGGGGCCAACAGCGCAGAGAGCTGGAGCGAAAGAGGCGGCTCAGAGCCATTGAAGAAGTCTTGGAGGAAGAGATTGAGGTGGATGCCCGCATCTGACGTCCCTCAACCCGCTCGCCTGACCTCTCGTCAATCCTGTACAACAATCTCTCTTCTGGTGGGGGTAGAAGCAGGACAGGGGAAGGGGGAAGCTACGGGACATCGGCGGCAGAGTTGTGCATGGCCTGGCTGGCGTAGGTGCGGCTGGCGTCGGTGTGGGGGATGTGCTGGAATGGGGCGGCCTCCAGGAGAGAGGAGGGAGGTCGAGCGAGGTGAAGGCTGTCGGCGAGCTGGAGAGCGATGTGGAAGTTTCGGTCCAGGATCCAGTTCAGCTCCATGTCATCGTCGTTCTCTGCGCTGCTCCATGTGAGGAGAGGGAAAGGAAAGTAGGGATGGGCAGACCGCCAAGTGGATTGAGCATGTTGGTGGCCACATTGAGCCAGCCGACGAGACAGATGAACTGGATCAGCGTGAAGATGGGCAGGTAGAGATCTGTGGAAGAGCAGAGAAGGTAGCTGGGTGGTTTTGAGGCTGCACAAATAGGCTGCCAATGGGAGGGTCGCCGGTGAGGTTTGTGTTGCTCAGCCACTGGCCAGCCATGAGGCTGGCAAAGAAGTAGGACCACACCGTGAGCACCACCAACTGCGTGTACACCTCCAAGCAACTCCTCCATTGCTCTTTCCCAACTTCCTCTTATTGGCCTTCTACCAGCGGTATGTTGACCCAGTCGTACATGAGAAGATTTCCCGCAGCACCGCGCATATCCATCACTTTCTCAAATCAGCCCCTCATAGCAGGTAATGAGAGGGTGGGGGGAGGAACCTGAATGGCAGAGTTGAGGAGGACATCGGAGGGAATGAGGCCCTCGTCGTGGGCGGTGTTGAGGATGTTGACGGCCCAAAGACAGGGCAGCCAGTATTTCGTGTCTCCAGCCACCGCTTCTACCGACTCAAACTCCTTCAGCTCCTCCTCCGTCATCAGGCCTGGCCAAGAAGTGGTTTGCTCGATATTCAACATAATTGTTGGCCCAAAGAACCCGCGTCCACGATGTGGTGCAGCGTAGGGAAGCGCTTTTTCACCTGCAAACTGATGGCGCGAAGCACCAGCACTTGACAGTTCACCAAATGCCTGTTTCAAGCAATTTCTTCATAGTTTTTGGCACATTAGGCCGAGGTAACCTTGCAATGGAGCGGCGATAGGAGCAGGACTTGGCGTCTTTGCCCCTGAGGAAGCTGAGGTAGATAGAGGGCCTGAGGACGGTGTAACGGTTGTGAACGATGAAGACAGATAGCAAATATGAACTGATCAATCCAAGGGAGGCTGTTGATGATGCCCTGCCATCGCGTGAAAACGATGGACACGTAGAAGCCCAGAATAAACGTCACCGGGATCATTGCCGTGTACTTGCGACAAAGCACTGCCACACTTTCAAACACCCTCAAACACTTCTTTTTAAGTTTTGAGCAAAAGGGCGGTTGGGCCTTTTTAACAATTTGCCGCTCTCACTGAGTGCCGTGCGATATGTGAGGCTGAGCATGGCGTAGAGAGCGAGGAAAAGCATTGCCTCTCGATAGATTACCTCTAACTCTGCCCATTCCAATTTCTGACTGCAGAAGAAGGGCGTAACTTTGAAGATGCTGCCTCGCCATTTGGCAAGCAGACGGAAGCCAGTGGTGAGGCCAATGCTGCTTAACTCAGCGCTATACGTTACCACCATACTCACTCAAATCTTTTACAGTTTTAAACCGACTAAACTAAATATTAAAATTTAAACCAGAAACTGTAGGCCTTTTAAAGAGGGTGTGTCAGCTGATTAGACCGCTAAAAAAGTTGTTTTTCCCACCTGTTGTCTGATTCTTCCAGTGGTAAAGATGCAGACGCATAAAAGATGCTATGATAGCAAGAGGGTGCGATAGGGCTGTTTAAAGAGTCGGAATCCTCCACTTTCTCCTCTCCCATCTCTTGGCCACTTTTTTCCTCACTTTTGCGAAACGGGCAATATCAAGATTGAAAAGAACAAGTAAATCTAGGGAAGCCTGAAGAGCAAACTGAAAGTGAAAAGGATCACGAAACGCTGGAATTGAGCCGTCTAGTCTGAGTCATCCTGACCGCGTGCTTCTCCAAGCATTGCGGCCAGTTTGGCCGCCTCCCGACGATCGCCGCGTGGATCTAGACCTTCGACATCCTCCTCATCTCCTTCCTCCTCTTCCTCTTCTTCGTCTTCTTCAATTAAGAGACGTTATATATAAGCCTTTAAACAAATGATAAAAACCGGTGGAAAAGTTTTTTCTAGTCATTTTTGACAAACCTACTATGTGAATAAAGCAGGTTTTTGTGATCTCAATGCCGTTTACCTCATCGATTTTAACCCTTCCTGGGCCGAGTTATGGGCAAAAACATGATATGACATAATTTCATTCGTAAATTTTGTAATATTTGGTTTTAAGATACATTTTGGTTTACTAAAGCAGAAAATTATAAAGTTTAACATACGTTTTTGGTATCATTAGAAAGCTAATAAAACGCTCTAAATGGTGCAATAATTTATTTGGCATGTTTTAACCAAAACTGGTCAGAAACATGAGCTTATGTTACAAAACCACAAAATTGGAACTCTCAAAATATAACACATTTCATGATATTCCTCAACAAAAATGTTCAAAACGCACCCCAGCGGACATTCTGACCCTATTCCGCAAGTTTTTAGCTTCATTTTGGTACCCATAACATTGCAAAACTCGATGGCCAAATCGAACCACAAATCAATCTTTGTTGTCAACTCTACTTTTGAGCCTATGTTATAACATAGGACGTTTTTTGAATGACAAAAAATTCGCACTATAAAACTTCTAACATTTTACTGCTTGAACTCTGCTCCATATCCTATTCAGAGCAGTTCAGCCTACCTCTTAGCTAGGTATCAATGCAAAAATATCGATTGTTTTCCTCTTTATTATGAATTAATAGCCCCAAAGATCAGGGCAAGTCCAGATTTGGCCCTATGTCATAACATAGGCCAAAAATGGCCGAAAATTTTTTTGCTTCAAAAATTGAAGCAAATGCCCTAAAATGAAAGTCCTGATCACGTTAAACCTAGAAATGTGATTTTAATGTGACAACGGTGGAAAATAAGAGATCCATACCATGTCCATTTAGGCTTAATTTTGGCCAAAAATCATCATGTTTTGCCTGTCCATTTTTTCTCATTTATAGAAACAAATTAAAATAAAATTAATATTTCTGGATGTATTCAAGGCAAAGCTTTCATTTTAGGGCATTTGCTTCAATTTTTGAAGCAAAAAAATTTTCGGCCATTTTTGGCCTATGTTATAACATAGGGCCAAATCTGGACTTGCCCTGATCTTTGGGGCTATTAATTCATAATAAAGAGGAAAACAATCGATATTTTTGCATTGATACCTAGCTAAGAGGTAGGCTGAACTGCTCTGAATAGGATATGGAGCAGAGTTCAAGCAGTAACGTGTTAGAAGTTTTTTAGTGCGAATTTTTTGTCATTCAAAAAACGTCCTACAGGGTGATTCCTCCCAATTTTGTCGCTCAGAAACACTTTCATAAATCTTGTCAGGAAAGACGTAGTGGCCTAATTTTTTACAGATAAGTACCACTATCCATACTCCACATATGGACCAAAACTTAGTCTTCAACTATTTTTCTGTAAAGAATAATGGGATCCAACGTGAAACCACTTGACAATTTTGCTAAAAAATTTTTATGCTTGCTTGAAGGCCAGGCATTTTTGCGCAAACTAATGCATCAGACAGATGGCCATTGGCAGCCGTGTTTCATAGGAAACTCCCAAACTGCCAACATTGTATAAAGCCACTAAATCCGCCATCGTTCTACTTCAACAGTCTGGCCAAACGAATGCTCAAATTCGTCATACCCTCTCCAGCCAAGTCCATCTCCAGACAGGTAGTGGCATACAGGATCAAGACCCATGGCAGCGCCCCTTCAGGAGCCAGCTTTGCCCGAGCACCCAGTGGCAAGTCAACAGCATCGACAGTCCGCACACCAGCCCTCAAGAAGGTCGTCCTTGCCAAAATCACAAGAACCCCTCGCATCTCCATTCAAGGGCCAGATCGCATGGGATTGGCTATCGAACCATGTGGAAGCTGGTGCGAGATGACCTGGGCTTCAAAAGCTTCCGCTGCGAGAAAGTCCACTCTCTCAGTGAGGACCAGAAGCTTAACGCATGCCCCAGCTCATCCATCGCTTCCGCGCCATCGGCATCGACAATGTCCTCTTCACGGATGATAAGATCTTCCGTATCTAGGCTCTCCACAGGATGACGGGCCAACAACATCGACCTCATCTCTCCGCAGAAATGGCCCAACTCCAGCCCCGATCTGAACCCCTGTGAATTTTTCTTATTGGGCTACTTAGAGTCTAAGGTGAACCAGAAGCCCCATACATCCGTTGAGTCCCTAATCCGATCCCTAAAGCGTGAGTGGAACCATCTCCCTATTGACATCCTCCATCAAGCCTGTCAATCTGTTCCCAAGAGGCTTCGAAAAGTAAAGGGGGCCCGAGTCGGATATATTGAGAATAGTGGATCATAAAATGCCTTAATTTTCTTTTTAGCATTTGCTTTATTCCCTTGATGTACATTATGCATGAATGATACACTTTAAAAACTGCATTTGCTAAGAAATGTTTGCCTATTCCTTTTTATTTTTTTTGTAACACAAAATTTTCGGATTCGTTTTCATTTATGGGCTGTCATTTTGTCATTCGATTGAGTTGGGCGCTAATTTCTTGTGCAATAATACCCAAGAATTAGATCATCAAAACCGCGTTGAACAAGTATATGGCGCAGAGCGCAATAGGTGACCGCGGAGCTTCACAGCCCACAACTTCCCACACAACTTAGCAGCTTACAATTCCATGCCAATGCTCTTAATTTACATTTTAATGCTCATTTTTAATTTTTTAATATGAAAGAAAAGTTTGTCCAAATCCATTGAGAATTCGCCATTTCTCAATGTACCCCATTTTTCAGACATTCTACCCAAAAAAGTAATGTTTCAAATGCTCCAGGACCAGGTTCAAACCTCCAGATCTTTCTAAAATGTTATTACCTTTCAGGGAAAAAAAAGTTTGTCTAAATCCATTGAGAATTCGCCATTTCTCAGTATACCCCACTTTTCAACCTTTCTACCCAAAAAAGTAATGTTTCAAATGCTCCGGGACCGGTTCCACCCCTCCAGATCTTCCTAAAATGTTAATACCTTTCAGCAAAAAAAAAGTTTGTCCAAATCCACTGAGAATTCACCATTTCTCAACACACCCCATTTTGCAAAATTTCTACCCAAAAAAGTAATGTTTTAATTGCCCCGGGACCGTTCCCACCCCTCCAGATCTTCCTAAAATATTATTACCTTTCAGGAAAAAAAAAGTTTGTCAAAATCCGTTGAGAATTGAGCATTTTACAGCATACCCCATTTTTCAACCTTTCTACCCAAAAAAGTAATGTTTCATATGCTTCAAGATCAGTTCCACCCCTCCAGATCTTCCTAAAATATTATTACCTTTCAGGAAAAAAAAAGTTTGTCAAAATCCGTTGAGAATTGAGCATTTTACAGCATACCCCATTTTTGAACCTTTCTACCCAAAAAAGTAATGTTTCAAATGCTCGGAAACCGATTCCACCACTCAAGATCTTCCTAAATTTTATTACCTTTCAGGGAAAAAAAAGTTTGTCAAAATCCGTTGAGAATTGAGCCTTTTACAGCATACCCAAATTTTCAACCTTTCTACCCAAAAAAGTAATGTTTCAAATGCTCGGAAACCGGTTCCACCCCTCCAGATCTTCCTAAAATTGCATTACCTTTCAGGAAAAAAAAAGTTTGTCCCAATCCGTTGAGAATTCGCCCGTGGACAGCATTTCCAGACATATATATATATATATATATACCTGAGGACAAAAGTTCAGTAACCTCTATAGACCGCGGAGCGGCCCCTCGGGCCGCTCCGCGGTCAAAAATCTTTCTTACATGCCTCCTGAAGCAAATGGCGTGTAAAAATATAAGTGACAAAATTGGGAGGAATCACCCTGTATGTTATAACATAGGCTCAAAAGTAGAGTTGACAACAAAGATTGATTTGTGGTTCGATTTGGCCATCGAGTTGTGCAATGTTATGGGTACCAAAATGAAGCTAAAAACTTGCGGAATAGGGTCAGAATGTCCGCTGGGGTGCGTTTTGAACATTTTTGTTGAGGAATATCATGAAATGTGTTATATTTTGAGAGTTCCAATTTTGTGGTTTTGTAACATAAGCTCATGTTTCTGACCAGTTTTGGTTAAAACATGCCAAATAAATTATTGCACCATTTAGAGCGTTTTATTAGCTTTCTAATGATACCAAAAACGTATGTTAAACTTTATAATTTTCTGCTTTAGTAAACCAAAATGTATCTTAAAACCAAATATTACAAAATTTACGAATGAAATTATGTCATATCATGTTTTTGCCCATAACTCGGCCCAGGAAGGGTTAAAATCGATGAGGTAAACGGCATTGAGATCACAAAAACCTGCTTTATTCACATAGTAGGTTTGTCAAAAATGACCAGAAAAATCTTTTCCACCAACTATTAAAGCCTTATATAAAGTTTCTCTTAATCTTTCA